>JAOXNR010053638.1:0-13865 GCA_028571225.1 Parsonsia alboflavescens | reverse complement strand
GCATGATACGAAGTGCGGCAATTAACAAATTAATAGTTGGGAGTTCAAAATTTATTAAGCAAAATGAATTTGTTTTGAGGAGAAGGAATAATAATAATAAGCTTGCAACATGTGAATCTAAAACCCACCAATTTCTCTTGCGACAATGGAACTACCCAACACAATGACTAAAGCCCATTTCACCGGTCGTCATTGCATTAGCTGAAGTTCAATTGGTGTCCAACTCGAATCGACGTAGTTTAAACCTCTAGAAGATTGAAAGGACGAGTTCTGTTCTCCTTTAAGTGGACTAATTCTTGAAATTCAAAATTTCAAAGAAATTAGGGTTTTCAAATTATGATATTTTCAATCTCTTCTCTTTCGTTTGTTTTTGCATTTTCGAGAGATGGAGGGATTCAAATATTGCATTTTCCTTTTGTGGGTTTGAGTTGGATTAGGTTTCAATTCGCTTTCTTTTCTAAAAATTTTCTTTCTTGTCTTTTTTTTTTTTTGTTTAGAGATCTTAATCTCCTCCCAAGGTTTGTTTAATGGATTTGATGGTTGTATTAAGTTGTGGATGGTGTTTGTGGTGAAGAATAACATGGAGATTTGTTTGAAAATTGTTTTTGTCTCTGAGATTTGTCTAATGGATGTCTTTGAGATTCTCCTTTTTAGTTCTAAATCTTGTATTTGTTGACTTTTGTATGAGAATTTAGTTTGATCTGTTTTGGCCAATTTGAATGACTAGTGTGACTTGAGATAGTGAAATGCCTAATTCTCCCAACCTTTTCCTTTCCGTATCCTTCACAAAGAAAATTTATCGTCCACCCACCTATCAACATCATGCACAAGCACATCTTTCTCATCCATTTTTTGTTTCTTGGCATTAATCTAGCAGTGTAGACAACACTCATTCTTCCAGTAGTATATAGATGGATTGGGTACCGATCAAACACCGGCGGCAATGACCGGTTAGATGGCTTCAGTCGTGTTGGGTAGTTCATTGTCACGAGAGAAATTTGTGGGTTTCAGTTTCACCTATTGCAAGCCTTCTTTTTTCTTTTTCCTTCCCCTCAAATTGATGTCGTTTTACTTAATCGACTTTAAACTCTAACCGTTAATTTGTCATTGCCGCATTTCATTTCATGTGTGAAATCGCACGTGGTAGCAAATATATAAATATGTATAAATGTTTAAATATATATATATATATATATATATTTATATATACGGATTTGCTAAGGTGCGCTCCAACTGTTACCATAACGGAATTCTTACTCCGCTTGATTGGCTGCATAAGCACTGTAGTAAGAATTTCGTTACGGTAACGGTTGGAGCGTACATTAAGGCACGCTCCATATATATATATATATATATATATATATGTAGTTTATACTTTTCCTACAATAACGAGTCATACACCAATCCCATATAGGATTAAACACAAAGAACTCTCTATACGATTATCTATAAAAGGATCAGCAGTCAACATAACAGATATTTTCTCGTCACTGCTCTCTTCCTATCTTTTTGCATCACACTTTCTTTCTCAATATCTGATTTTAACATTGGAGAGTTCCGGCTACATCACAATCATATGCTAGTAGAACTATTAAATCATTTTTGTGGTACGTCCATATCTAATTTGTATAAAAACTATAATTATATAAGATAAATAAAAGCAAAACAGTCATTTAGTACCATGACTTTTTTGTTTTGATCATGTAGATCTATATTTTTTTTAATCTTTTAAGTTCCCATAACTTTTTTTTGTTTTGACCATGTAGCTTCACATCTTCTTTTTGTCTTTTAAGGTCTCATAACTTTTTATCTGTAACCATTTAGATCCTATAACTTTTTTGTTTAGATCATTTAGATCCTTTTTTTTTATATATATATGTTTTAAAACTCCATAACTTTATATTATTTTTTGACCTAGTTGATCATCCATAAAAAGTTATGGGACTTTAAAAGATTAAAAAAACATATGGACCTACATCATCAAAATATAAAAAGTTATGGGACCTCAAAAGATTAAAAATAAAGATATGGATGTAAATAGTCAATAAAAAAGTTATGAAACTAAATTGATCATTTAACCTTTAAAAAATACTTTTAAATTACTGTGTACAAATTCAAAATCAATTAAAATAATTTTTTAAAAAAAAGCTTTTAAAATCTCATCAAAACGAACCAATATTATGCTTATGCAATGGACCTTACCATTGGGCCAAAACCAACGTCTGCTCCGGAAAATATTGGGCTTGTAAATAATAACCAGAAACACCGGACCTGTTTTGCACAAGAAAACTAATATTCATTTGCGCTACTGGATCTGTCTTATGTCCCAGAGAGGCAGAATGGCATTGGGTTGAGGTGTTAATCGGGCCGACCTGCAGGTCAGAATATTTACTGGGTCAGCCTGGCTTGGCCCAATCCAGCCCCACTGACAAATGTCGGGCCAGGTCAGCCCCCAAAATTGAGTATTTGTCCAAAGGTGAAAATTTGGGGGAATTTCATTGTCAGATTTTTAGGGAATTAATGGCATGAAAATTCAACTCTGCAAAAGTATCAGTGAAAATCCCTTTTGTCTTGTTGAATCGAATAGCATGATTCTTCATCTTACTAACCCGGAAAATGGGATTGATTTAGACAATACATGATTGACAATTGCCTCCTCGACGACAGGTCTATGTTTCTCTACTTGAACAGAAGCACGCATCTCCGAAATTTCATGAGTGGAATTGCAGCTGGTATCCTCTAGTCTTCTTGGAGGAGGCTATCTACGAATTCCAGCATGAAACCTACCATGTGGTCGGCACCGGGTGCTGGTAAGAAGACTTACCTTTCTTCTACATCTTTAAGGAAGAATGGAGAAGTACTGAAACTGAAGAAGAATTGTCTGTTGCAGAGTTTTTTGATTGTTTTAGGGTGTCTCATAAAAATGTGAATTGTTTGTCATCTTGGCGGATGAGTAAGAATTGTTCGGAATGTTTTACATTTTAGAAAAATGACTATTGAAATTGCGGTCAAGAAATTGTGGTTGGACATCAGTCTATCAAATAATAATTTTAAAAGTCGATTTTAAGCCAAATAATAATTTTAGAAATTGATTTTAACTTATTAAGTTAAAGTCAACTTTGCTGAAAATTTTTTCTATTACACAAATGACGTGACTTGTACGCATCTGTTTGAAAAATCGACTTTGCCACAAAGGCGACTAGGGAAAATGCATAACACACAGCCTTTTGCATTTTTTTAATCAAACTAATCCATCTGTTTTCGTTCGTGAAGACACACAAAATCATTGGATAAAAGAAGATTCAGAGCTAATCATTGGAGTCATTTGCAACGTAAATTAGTAGTATAACAACTAATAAGAGATCATTGACATTCAATTCAAAATCTAGTCAGCCATCCATCCACGCACACCCATGACCCCATCAGCCCTTTTTAAACACAATGACTTCTCATGGTCCATATATTACTTCCTCCATTTCAAATTGAATGTTTCAATTTAACTTGCATGTATTTTAATAAAAAGGGTTTTACTTAGTTCATTAATATATTACATTATCAATTTTCTTAATAAAATTTTTACAAGTTTAGGTAATGGAACATTCAAAAATGGACAATCCAAAATGGAATATGACACATTCATTTCCAGACAGAAAGAATATTATGTATTAATTGATTTTTCTAATCCCTTTCCTCTATAGAACTCATCATAATAATGGCCGTGAAATCCCGTTCTTATTCCTTTACCTCTGTATTCTCTCTGTGGTATATACATAGAGAAAGACATACCTACCCTTTTTATTCCAAAAAGGGAAAGCCAGGATGTATATTCCTAATTATATACCCATTTTGGAACCATAGTTATGACTCATACACACGGAGCAAAAGTGAAATAATTTTAAAAGCAAAATCTTTGTCGGTAGAGCTTCGTAGTGATATATTATGTTGACTATCAAGCTCCAATAATTAAGGGAGCATTTAATCATTAAATATGGTCATTCACCACACAATAAATAGCCTTAATATCACAAGCCATAGAACAATGTCAAGTCAATTGACAAGACATGACAATTGTCTTACATTGATAAAGGACAGTTGATAAAATTATTGAGATTCCCCTATAAATAAAGTCAAATCACACCTACTAAGACATAACACTACTATTCTATCCTTCCACTTAAACTAACTAAAGCATCGGAGGGAAATTGGGACGTTACCCAATTTCCTCTAACTTATTTTTTCCAGACCCATTATGGGAAAATCCTCACTGACCTCGGGAGATCCCTGGAAAGCTTTAGCCCATTCCTGCTGCTTGATTCAGGTACTCGATCTTTCTCCCGCATCAAATTGGTACCCAGCATGGTCTCAAGGCATATCAAACTAATATCATGGAGACCAAATCAAATCATCTCACATCCTTCAAACAAGTAGTGAATGATTCTACTGCAACACGGAAGGATGATCCAAAAGATCCGAAGGATTTGCAGACTTTGGAAGATCCCTAGGATCCGAAGTATCAACTAGAAGATGTTTAAGGACATCAAGCTAATCCTAAATCTGTAAGGACTACAAGGTATCCCAAGTTTAAGGATCCACTCAAGCCAATCACTCTCAGTAAAGGCGAAGAGTCTGAGCGATCAATCACTCTCAAAGGAAATGCCACTTCTGAGCCGTTAATGAGTACTGAAACACCCAGGCACCAGAGAAGGGAGCCACCAGGTATAGAGAAAATGAAACTCGCAACAAAACACTATGTTGCTTTTGATAAATATCTTAAGGAACAAAATATTATCCCTAAAGAAAATGAAGAAGAAGAATTCTCTGGCCAAGACGTAGCATCTAAGTCTGTTGACTCGCGAGAAGTCCGGTAAAGAGAAGTGCGATCAAGGGCAAAGGCAAAGAAGCATTGGTGAGAAGAGAACTAGGAGACAAGAATCTTGCTACCAAAAAACCTCACTACCTCTCCAGAAGAAACATAAGACCGCCGAACATGACCCAAAAAAAGTCACTGGATAATTGTGTTTCAAGTCATCGAAGAAGCATTCTGTAGCACGCATCTACCAGATTTAACTAATAAGGTGAATCGGTTAGAAGAAAAGGTAGAGAAGGTTATGTTGAAGCTTCTCAAGTATGATTATGATTTGGTGAAGTCGATAGATGGGTGCTCGTTGCTGGACTCCCTAAGATATGGGAAGGTCCCAAGGGATTTCAAATTAGCCTCCTTGGATAACTATGACTTCACACCAACCCTAGGCAGCATTTGAATCTCTACAACTCGATCATGACATTCTATGACCTAGATGATGCTATTTTGCAGAGCCTTTCCAACTGCACTAATTGGGAAAGCATGTACTCTAATCTTCCAAACAAGTTAATTGATTCTTTTTCAAAATTAGCCAAGTTTTTCAAAAACCAGTATGCTAGGAGCACCATCCAATTGAAACCACAATCTCATCTCTTGAACATTCATCAACGGAAAGAAGAAACCTTAAATGAATAATGGAATAGGGTCAATGTTGAGGCTTAGTGGGCGGTAAATTGCCTTGGGCCAATATACGTGGAGGTCTTTTGCAACAGCCTAAAGCCGGGAAGGAACCACGAAATGATTTATGCCAATCCCCCAAGAACGAGCTCTAAGCTTATGCACAAGGTTTGTAAGCTCATTCAATAGAATCATCAATGTCTTTGAAAAGAACAACCAGACAGGAAAAGCTTCAATCATTTGCCAAAAATCCTAATTACATCAGGATCGTTAAGAGACAAAAATTCAACACCTTTTCAGTGGGAGCTCCCCAGACCAACACTTGGCTTACCAATCTAGAAGCTTGGAAACCAGGAGAAGCAACAACAAAGCCATGTCAAGGCCAGGCGATGCTCCTGCTAATCATGTCAGTCATCAACAGCCCTCCCACAACAAAAGCTTCACAAAAAGCCCAGCAGATGCTCGGTCTAAGAATCAGAGAGGCAACGACCCCCAAGGTGGTTGCCCACCTAAATAAAATAACAACTTCACTCCATTAAATGCTCCTAGAACAATGATCCTTCAACAAGTTGAAGGTTGTGTGATCTTGAACCCTCCAGGCCTGATTCATGTGCCATTGGAGAAGAGGGATACAAGCAAATGCTGCATATACCACAAAGAGATCTCAGCCACATGATGGATGATTGCTATCAACTCAAAATTGAGATCGAAAGTGTCATACAAAGGGGGTACTTGAAATAGTACATAAACCATGTTCAAGCACCTGCTGGTCAACCAAGCCTCCACAACAAGAAGCTGCCTCGAGAGTAATTAAGGTGATCTCGGGTGCTCAGATGAACTATGAAGTTCAACCAGGAAAGAAGTTGAAGATCAACCCAACTACAGTGGTTAACAACGATGTGCCTTTAGTGATATCTTTAAACATTGTGGATTGCCTTGTGAAGAGAATACTAGTAGAAATTGGCAGTTCCAAAAACATCATGTACTATGAGACATACTCAAAGATGGGTCTCCCAGACAATTCTATCAAAACATATAGAATACCCTTGGTGATATTCTTTGGAGAGACCATGTATGCACCAGGCACATCAAACCTTGAAATGCAATGGCGTGCCAGCCAAGATGTCATCAAGAAAACGGCTAAATTCATCATTGTGGATGCCCTATCAAGTTACAAAGTCATTTGGAGAGGGCTCGACCTGAACCTCATGCAAGCTTAAGTTAGCACCTTCTCCAACATGCTGATGATTCCTCATGGTAGCACCTTCCTCCATATCTAGGATATTCATGCAGCTCATACTTGCTTCAAGATGGAAATCTCCAAGGCCAAACTAGATGAAAGGTTCAAGGAGAAGGTAGTTGGAGAAGATCTTCCAACCGACTTTCGAGAGGAGCAAAGAGTTGAGCCCATCGGAGACCTAAAGGACTTTCAAATTAACGCCAAGTTCCCAAAAAGGAGGGTAAATATTTTTCAAGAATCTCCCAAGCTACTTGACTTACTTGCAAAGCATGATCGTGCTTTCGCTTTGTCTACAAAGGATTTGGGAACAATCCCTAGAACCTTCGTCGAGCATCTGCTTGGTGTGCCTGATTCTTACACACTAGTCCGACAAGCACAAATAATTCTCACCCCAAAGAAGAAGATAGCAATCAGAGATGAAGTCCAGGATCTCCTTCAAGCCAGCAGCATCCGAAGGGTCCAGTTCCCTAAATGTTTGGCAAACCCTATAGTGGTGCCAAATCAAGATGGCACATGGAGAATGTGCATCAACTTCACATCACTAAACAAGGCAATACCAAAGAAACCTTTTCCTCTGCCATGGACTAATCACCTGGTAGATGCTATAGCTGGCTATTTGCTCCTCTAATTTCTAGATGCTCACAAAGGATACCACCGGATTCAAATGGCCTGGGAAGACGAGGATAAAACCTCATTCACCACCCCCCCAAGGACTATTTTGTTACATCCAAATGCTTTTCGGCCTAAAAACTCAATAGAGGATTTCCAAGACATGGTAAACAGAATGTTCGCCAAACAATTGGGTAGAAATGTCAAATCTTATATAGATGACATCCTGATCAATTCTACCTCTCACCAGATCTTCTTCTCTGATCATGAAGAATCTTTCTAGAAAATGCGGGATCACAGGTTGAAATTAAATCCAAAAAAATGCTCATCGGGGTGGAAGCTGGCAAGTTCATGGGATACATGGTTTCTAGCCGAGGAATCGAAATCAATCCTAAGAAAATTTAGGTATTGCTAGACATGAAATCGCCATCATCAATCAAAGAGGTGCAAAGACTCACAGGAAGAATTGCTACCCTCAATCGATTCCTTTCAAAATCTAGAGAGAAGGCTCTGTCATTCTACAAGGTAATAAGAATCCAAAAAGATTTATATGGACAGAAGAGTGCAAAGAGGCATTCCAAAAAATAAAAGAATACCTTGGATCCCCACCGATCCTAGTATCTCCTATCACCAGTGAAGATCTTCACCTCTATTTATCGATCTCACCAACAACAATAAGTTCGGTCTTATGTGCCCTTAGGGGTTTAAACATAAAACCAATTTATTATGTGAGCCATGTTCTAAAAGGGCTGGAATCACGATATTCTGCCTTGGAGAAACATGCTTTAGCCTTGCTAATAACAACTGGAAAACTAAAGCTATACTTCTTTTCTCATACAATAAATGTACTAACAAACTTTCCTCTTAGGCAAATCCTGTACAAGCCCGACATTGCAAGAAGATTAATGGAGTGGGCTATCGAACTCTTCGAGTTCGATATTCATTATCTTCCTAGAAAGGAAAAGGCCATATTCTAGCAAACTTTGTTTTAGAATGCACATTACAAAGATCCTCCCAAGGAATCTTAGTCGATCTTGACACTGTTTCTTCTTTGCAGGACTGTTGGGTTCTCAATACGGACAGATCAAGTAGAGGGGCAGGCTTTGTTATCATCAGCCCTAAGAGTACGCAATATGCCTATGCTTTAAAGTATAATTTTACAATAAGCAACGAAGAATCCGAATGGGAGGCTCTCTTAGCAGGACTTTGGGTAGCCGGAAACCTCTACATTCATAACCTTGTTGTCCACACCTACTCTCAACTCTTGGTAGGACATGTAAACAGGGAATACGAAGCTCATAAGGAAGATATGCAAAAATACGTGACCGAAGCTCACAAGCTCTTCCGAAAATTCAAACATATTAGAGTCAACCATATCCCCCGAAAGGACATGATGGAAGTCAATTTCCTGTCAAAGGTACAATCTGGACATCACCTTGATGGTCTATGGATACAACCATTAGGAAAGAGAAACATTGATGTTATATCCATATGTAACACAGATGAGGCTCCTTCTTAGATTACCCTGATCGTGCAATACATTAATGATGGCACACTCCCAGAAGACAAAACCGAGGCCAACAAGATTCAAACATCTTCGTCAAGATATGTGATCATGAACGATCAATTATACCGCTGAGCCCACTCATGGCCACTCTTAAAATATGTCACCCCTGAAGAGGGAAACTACATTTTAACAAATGTACATGAATTCATATGTGGATCCCATATTGGTAGCCGATCCTTAGTTCTAAAGATTATGCGAATAGGTTATTTTTTGCCTACCATGGAGGAAGATGCCAAGGAGCTCGTACGATCATGCCAAAAATGTCAATGTCACGACAACGTTCATCACCTGCCAAGAACTGAACTGCCTTCAATGAGTAGTCCAATCCCTTTTCGCCAATGAGGACTGGATCTCCTTGGTCCCTTCCCGAAGGCTAGTGGAAATAGAGAGTTTCTGGTGGTCGCAATCTACCACTTTACCAAATGCATCGAAGCCCCGAGCGCTAGCTTCAATCACTTCAAAAAAGGTAGAGGATTTCTTTTGGGAAGAAATAATTACAAGATATCGAATCCCACAAATCCTAATTACAGATAACAGCAAAAAATTTGAATCTGGGGAATTCCATGACTTTTGTAATGAATTGAAAATAAACCACCGATTCACATCTATTGGCCACCCCGAAAAAAATGGTTTAGCTGAAGTAGCTAATGGATTAGGCTAAGGAAAAAATGGGTTGATGAACAACCAAATATCCTCTGGTCTTATAGAACAACACCCAATGCTTGAACCATAAAATCTCCTTTTAACCTCTTTTTTGGTACAAATGCTATGCCACGAGCAGAGATCGGTAACTCCTTATCAAGAATCGACATGTTCGACGCTGAGTGGAACGATCACAAGCTGGCTGAAAACTTGGCTCTCCTTGAAATGATGCGAAATCAGGCAAACATGAAAGAAACCATCCGTAAGAAGAAGCTTGCCAAATACTATAATCAGAAGGTTTGTGGCCGATCCGTACTAGTTGGAGATTTGGTCCTTAGGAAGAATGAAGTCAACAGGCAAGACTCCACCAAAATCTCGATCCTATGTGGGAAGGACCTTACATCATTGCAAAAGACAATCAGAACGAAAGCTAACGGCTCAAGGATATGGATAGCAACGACATTGTCGGCACTCGGAAGGCAATGAACCTAAGGAAATATTTCCTTTACCCTTCAGATGATCCTCTTCACTGATTCCCTTCGAATATTTTTGGCCAATGGCCACATAACAATGTAATAGATAAGAGCAAACAAAGTTCATCGATCATGACATCGACATGGATTAATTGATATTTGAGGATAATGTATAGGTCATATTCTCTCTAATTAATTCAATTACTATCTTCGACGTTCGATTATATCTTTACAATTGTTCAATTATCACAGTCAAAACTCGGTCTTGTGGTTTTCTGTTATACTGATTCCATCAACATATGAAAATACATTCTTTCAAAGCTTTCAAAGTATTTTCGTAAAAGGTAAATTTTGTAGCATAAAACATAAATCGAATTTAAATTATCTACTCATAGTGCCAAACTAGCCCATCATTATTCAAAATGCACATATAAAAATCATTCATTATAGGCTTGCCAAACTTTCCAAATTTTCCTAAGTCCTAAACTAATCCTTATATTTCACACCACATAATGAAATTAACTATGCATCGGCTGGCATATCTTCTAGAGCCTGGTGATGCACGAAAACGTCAACATTGGTCTGATAAGGAGCAGAAGGAACAATTTGATGGACCAAGTCAGAGATGGAAGATCCCTTATTGTGTCTTTTGGCAGTAAATTCTTTAAGCATACTTGTCAAGCTATCTTCGTCGTGGCCAACATTAGCATGGCAACCATGAAGAATCACCAAGTGTCTACCTCTTCTTCATCAGTAGCGTCTTCTTCGCTTGAATGCTCTTCATTAGATGATTCCCCCTCGAAGGAAAGGGTTTTCTCATCTCTTCCAGGTTAAATAACTCTTCCCAAGGCAAAGGATATTCTCACTCCTTAACCAACATGCCTGCAATTCCAAACGATGGTGTGTAGCCGGTTATGCCCTAAGCTTTCACATCCTCAAGCATCACAAAAAAGCCAAGCTTCTTGTCCTTAAAGGCTACCCTTTCCCATATTTGGCGACACTTTTCAGACTTCCAAAAGTCATCAGGCATCCGATTCTAAACAATGGGTAGTAAATCTCCGTTGTCATCTTCATACTGCTTCTTCATTTGGGTGGCAGCTTCTTCCCCTTTTTGCGCACCCTCTGCTCTTCTAGCAAATCCTTCTTCAACTTTTCATTGCTGACTCGAAGATCTTCCACCATCCACCAATTCTGGGCCAGCTTAACAGATAATTTATTATTATTTTCCTACTCAGATTAGATGGACTCCCCATCAATTTTAGCTTCATCCTCCAACACCTTCACGTCTAGTCGAGCTTGCTCCATCCTCCTCAACAATTCCAACTATTCAAGGCAGCCTACAATCGGAAAACACATAGAAATTTTTCACAAATTTTCGACACAAACACCAACATAGTTAACAAAATTATACATACCTACATACTAGCGAAGTATGTCTCCCTCTTCAGCACCTCCCAGGCTCGGTGAGCTTGAAATTCATTCTCACCAGGAGTTACACAATGCTCCATAAAGTCCATTTTTCCATCGCAGCTATTCATCCTGTCATCCTCTAGGATCTTCCATCTAAGTAGGAAGATCTTGTTGGCCTCATCATCACCAAAAAGTTGACAAGGTTCCCAAGTCCTCGACCTCTTTGCCGGTTCGTTATCTGCTACCACCTGCTTCCTCTTTTCCCCAACACTGGAAGGTTTCCTTTGCAAGCTAGAAGGAGCAGTTGGAACAATCGACACTGAGGATCGGCAAGTGGTAATGGCCGATTGCATCAACTTAGGAATAGGCAACCCCCTTTGCTTGGTGCTGTCTATCTTCTTCTTGCCAGTGTTAGCTTTTTTTTTCCAGCAACATCTGCTTCTTTAGCCCATTTCTCTGCAAAAGCACCAGGAATGTAGTAAACCCTCTCATACCTGTTTCAAAACTATAACTTCCACTGTTAGGAGCTTTGGTTACAATTCTATAGGTAGGAATCATACCAACGGATTTCTTTTTTGGCGCAAACTTTGACACCGTGTGAACTCCAAACTTCATACTTGAAAGACAACAAGTCTTAACATTAATATAATATTCAAGGATATTGTCGATCCTCAGGATTGACATGAACAGAATAGGCTAAACACTTGAACAAAATTTACAAATCATACATAGGGCCATTGCGTTAAATTCTCTGATGTCATAGTAACCCCCCACTCTCAGTATATCCTTAGACCAATTTTGATAACACTCTAACAGATAGCCAAATCTTTCAAACTTTTCATAATTTGCTGCAAGAGCATTTGTGGCATCAGGATTCCTATTGTTCACAAATTTTGCTTCATTCCAAGGGAAGCTATTGACTTCCCCCAAGCTAGGATGCCAAATATATATATAATCCTTCTTCCACTCAGGAATCGATGTTGGTCCTTATAGGATCGGTGTTGCCCCATTTGTTTTCTGGGAATAAAAGTACCCTCGGCCCTCCTCTAACTTATATTTCTGACAAAGCATAAAAAGCCTTCACCATAACTCAAGCCTAATTGTAACACCCAGGGCTCAACATATCAAAATAAAAGCTACGGTTGACCGAATCATATTTGGGTTCAACTGGGCCAACCAAAGCTTGAAAAACCTCATAATATCAACAAACAGAGGATGGGAAGGTACACTCAACCCTGCCTTGAAATGAGCCACATAAGTAGTATAAAACCTAGCTGGTGGCATTCTAATACTAGTATTACTACCACTGATCTGCAACTCATAATCAACTTGCAAATCATATGAGCTCCTCAAACCTACAGCATTTGTGAACCTACATCATTGAGGCACTCCAGCATCGTTCCCCTAATGAAATGCTAAATCCAAGGTATTCGTATGATCAGTCTCCTCCATGGCCAATGGTGCCCCATAGTCAACATCTCTCGTACCTAGACCCTTATCCATGTGAGGATAGTCAATCAACTTATCATCATATTCATACCAAATACTATGGTAAGGCACTCCAGGTACAGTTGAATCGATCCACTCGCTTGTCCTCTTTGCCTCCTGTACTATCTCATGATTGCTCCCCTCAACATTATCGCATTCACCGATCCCCCTAGACAATATTGACAGTTCAGCTGAATTATCAAATAGCCTCTCTATGGTGGAATCGGACTCCCTTCACCTATCCTCAGCCCTGGTGTCCAAAATAGACATGTCTACAGACAAAGTTTTGAAACAAAAAAGACACAAGGAAGTTCAAATCCCTTGTTTTTAGAATCCATTTTGATGAAGAACACGAACAAAAAATGCCAAAGAGAAAAAATCGAATCTTTACCAATTAGCAAAGGCGGAAATGGAAAAAAGTTACACCTTTCCGAACCAAAATGTTAAAACGCAAACGATGAACTAAATATTTGTCACAAAAAGTGTAGAAACCAGCACGAATCTAGCCTTTGCAATCCACTGCAATTCTAAGAAGTAAAAATGCCAAATAAGTTGAACTTCCAAAAGCCAAAAAGTGAAAACTCTTCACTCGAACTTTTTATACCGAGTGGAAAATGCAATCGTCCAGAAGGCTCGGTTTGAACTCTGCATTCAGATTTGCCACTTGTCCACTTGATGTGACTGATGTGACCTTTCAAGTTACCACATCAGATAACACATGATACTCAACATCGGCCAGGGATGTGGCCTCTAGCATTGACCGACAAGTATTACCTTCAGCATCGGCCAAAAACCACGATAATGGTAGTATCAGCCCATTAAAAAAAGTGGGGGGGGGGGGGCATAGATTCATTTCTCAATTTACCTACCTCCCCTTTTAATTTAAAAAATTGAAAGACATATGACATATACTCCCAAGTACATTCATCTCTCAAATTACATCCCTACTCTTTTTAT
>JAOXNR010053637.1:0-13868 GCA_028571225.1 Parsonsia alboflavescens | reverse complement strand
TTTTGATTTTTTATTTTAATTAAAAGTCAAAATGGGTATAGAATGAAAAGTTAGTTTTAGATATGAGTAATTGTAAAATGTTGTGAAGAATTGGGTAAATAAGAAATTACTGTTTTTATTTGGGTAAAAATGAAAACGCCCCCAATTAAGACTACATTTTCTTTTTTTTTTTTTTTTCAATTCAATCCCTTAAAAAAATATGAGATAGGACAAACCAATCCAAAGCTCTAATTGTGTGTGCCCAAACAAGATTTCAGATCTTCTATTAAATTTTTTTATATTATCTTTTACACGATCAATAATAAATACACATGTATGATTTTGTAGATATATTTTATTAAGAAAACCATAAAATGATACACTAAACTCTAGTGATATTAAATTTTTATCGGGTAATATATATTATTCCTTCCGTTCGGAATTAGTTCCATTTTGATTTACACAAATTTTTAAAAAACTAGTTGATTTAGTTCATTTTATATTTAATAATATCAATTTTTTATAGAAAAACTTATTACTTTTGGATAACTCAAAATAAAAACAGTAATATTTAATTTTCGAGAAAGGGGGTATTATTTTATTTGATGGAAGACGTCATAAAATATCCCGAGCCTAAAACAAGAACGAATCAAGGCATTTAATCAATTCTCTCTCTTTTGAATTTTGAAATCAAGAAAACATTTTGATTCCTCTAAACCAATTATGCTGCCCGGTTCATTGTGTGGTTGAGCACTCAAAATGCATCAGAACCATCCCCTTTGGCTCCTAAAAAGTAAAGGGGGGTGTTTTCATTTTTACCCAAATTGAAACAGTAATTTCTTATTTACCTAAATCTTCATAACATTTCACAATTACTCATATTTAAAATTAACTTTTCATTCTATACCCATTTTAACTTTTAATTTTTAAAAAAACAAATCAAAACTTTAACATTTATTCTCTTTTAACATGCATTTACTATCTTACCCCTTAGCATTCAACATATCCAACTGAACCCAACTACCTATAAAATGAATTGAAGAAACTACAACTAATGTCATTCATTTGATCAGAAGTTTTGAACCATAGTTAAGAAAATTGCTCAAAGAACCATTTCCTTATAGGAGAGAAAGAAAAAAAACACTTTTTTATTATGTTCGGTTGTTGATTTTTGTTTTCCGAAATCAAGAAGACGAAGGTAGGGGGTGTTTGAAGATACATTGTTTGGTTTGTTTTTTTGTTATTTTTTTCTTTGGTGTTTGGAAGCCTGGATTTGTTCGTTCTGTGTTGTTTATCTTAGAGGAGGAAGGTGGGATTGTAGAGATTTCCGTCGAAGTGATGAGATTTCGAGATCTGAGATGAGGCTTTTGAGACACGAGATAGGTATATTTCGAGACCTATTTAAGTGATTTCGAGATACGAGATAGTTGATTTCTAGACAAGAGAGGGGACTTTCGAGACACACATAGGGAATTTCGAGACATACATCCGAACTTTTGAGATAGGGGATTTCAAGATACAAATATTGGGTTTCGAAACACAAATAGGAGATTTCGAGACACATATAGTTGATTTCGAGATACAGTGTAGAAATGGATTACATCTGTTCACGAGGGTTCTCTGGTTGGAAGGGTACGTGCATTAGTCGTACCATCCGATGCGAACTATGAAGATTTGAGATGAACTATGACAAACTTGATGAATATTAACTTAAACTTATTTGACATACAAATGTCAATTGCTTCTAAATTTTGTGATGGAAGCATGAAATTAATAGAGATTGAAGATATGTATGGCATCATATATTTGAAAGGGGAAGGGGATCCTAAAGTTATCCTCGTGAACAAAATTCATAGGACTTACGATGGTGGCATCAGTGGTGATATGGTCGGTAATTGTCCATCCGATCCAAATGATCATGAAAGGGATGGATTTATTGATGCAAATGATGAAGCGGAGACATCCGGATATATTCGCATAGATGATAATTATGAATTCGATGAAGAATATATTCACAGTGTTGAGGCTGATGATGACAATGGTAACAACGATGACAACTTCCACAATGGGATAAGGCCGGTGATTCCATTTGAACAATTTGTACCGAACTTTTCTACTCATTTTGCAAACATGGTCTGAAATGACTACGAAGAGGTGCATTTTTTGGAAGAAGGTACTGTTCCACTGGTGGGTTTTATTGGAAAGGATGCAGTCTTTAACAATAAGGATGAACTGGTAGCAGCAGTCAGTGAATATTCACTCAATAACTGATTTTCATATCACATGGTACGTTCAGATAAGGGAAGATTTGAGGTACGATGTAAGAACAAAAAAGATTGTACTTTCATAATACGTGCAAATTGTAGAGTTGGATGCCAAATTTGGGTTATTCATAAATTTGTCTCGACTCACACCTATATTCAAACTGTACAACAAAGCCAAAGTAGGAGTGTAAGTTCAACAACGACTGGTCGTATGTATGTTGGTAAACTCATCGATGCGAATCACACCCCCAAAAATGTGATTCAAGACATGCAGGAGAATTATGGTGTGAAGCTCAGATACACCAAAACCTGGAGATCTTTACAGCGTGCTAAAGACATAGCCTATAGAACTCTAGAAAACTCATACAGATAGCTAGCGTCATACCTCTACATGTTAAAGTGTGTAATGCCAAGGACGGTGACCAGTAAACATATGCCAGATGAGCAGTTTCTGAGCTTATTCTGTGCACTTGATCCTTTGATTGAGGGTTTCAAGTACATGAGGTCCATAATTGTCATAGATGCAACACACTTGAAAGGTGTGTGTGAGGGAAAAATTTATGCAGCTGTTTGTGCAGATGGAAATGGGCAAACTTTTCCCCTTGCTTTTAGGTTTGGTTAGGACGAGGGTAACGATTCATGGAGTGGTTCTTGAGAAGATTCAGGACTGCATATGGATTGCGAGATAATTTGGTTATTGTAGTTAATCGGCACAAAGGCATACTGCGTGCAGTGAGGACAGTATATCCCGAAGTTCCACATGCCTTTTGCTAGCGACATCTGAAGGAAAACTTAAAGACAAAGTGCAAAAATCCCCAAATTGCACTCCGTTTTAAAAATGCGGCATATGCTTATGACAAGTAGACATGTGACTTCTACTTTGGAGACATTAAAGAGATGCACCCCGAAGTTCATCATTGGTTGGATGTCGAGGTAGGACGCCTGGGTTGGCCAAGTGCATATTGTCTAAACAATCGCTACAACCAAATGATGAGTAATATTGTGGAATCCTTCAACCAGGCGATCAAGAAAGCTCAGAAATTGCTCATTACATCTATACATGAGTGTTTTAGGAGTTTGTACTAGACTTGGTTCAAAAAACGTAAGGGGCTAAATTTATCTACTAAATTTAGAAGATCCATTCGAGACATTAGTTGTCCATTTGAGAGAAAAGGGGTCCATTAGAGTTCAAGACATGAGAATAGAGATTCGAGACCTAAGCTTGTCCATTCAAGATTCGAGACCAGTTGTGGTCCATTCGAGACCCAAGTCTTCCATTTGAGACCTATGTCTTCCATTCGAGACGCATGTGTGGTCCATTCAAGGCCCAATTCTTCATTCTTTTTTTTTGTTTTTTTAATTCTATAAGAATGTAATTAGAGATTTCCACAACTCATTTACCTTAATTCTTTTTTATAGGGAAAATGTGACTCATTACTACATTCTATGTCGTGGTCATTCATTTGACATGGAAAAACTGAGGATGACATATGCATCTTCGATACAGCCTGTGCCCTTGTGTTTGTCTTTGAATTCAATTGCAGCTATGGATGATGTGGTCGTTAATCCTCCTACTGGAAGAAGGTTTGTTGGAAGACCACAAGAGACTCGCTTTCTCTCTCAGTACGAACAATACCGTCGAAGGAAAATGTGCTCCCTATGCAAGAGAAAAGGATATAATCGTGCCACCTGTCCAAATGCTCACAAAACAAAAGAAAATGATCAACATCCCGAAGAAAATGGTCCAACAACGATTAACTTAATCATGAAGTGCGCACATCTGATCTGAATTCCATACAACAATCTTTCGGGACAAATTTTGTTAACGTTCATGTCAATATGTCTGTGGAGGGTGTGGATTTTTACCCAGCAATATCAATGTTAACACGGTTCATGACATGTAAATGTTATTATTTTAAAAAATAGTGAATTTGTCGTTTAATTTAAATTGCATTTTTGTTATTGAATGATATATATATATTAAATTGAACTAAGTATGATAAATAAAATAGGCTCCAAACAATTTTTTATAGCATGAAAAAGTATGATTTAAATCCTAAACATAATATTTCATCGAAAATGTAGAATAATTTATTGTTTATAAAACTTTACCCCGAGTATTTTAATTTTAAAACATATTATAGTTATAACTTATTATTTACTGATTGTGAGCATTTGGACTTAGTTATAACTTATTATTGGCCAAATGAGAACTCAAACTATACCTTTTTTACCATTTTGATCCCTAATTTTGGTCCTTAAGTTCTTTAGGGACCTAAATGCAAAAAGGGTATAATTTGAGTCCTAATTTGGCAAAAAAAAATTTAGGGACCTAAATGTAAAAAGGAATAGTTTGAGTCCTAATTTAGAAAAAAAGCTTTTAGGGACCTAAATGCAAAATGTGTATAGTTTGAGTCCTAATTTTGCAAAAAAAAACTTTAGGGACCAAAATGCAAAAGGATATAATTTGAGTTTTAATTTGAAAAAAAAAATACTCTAGGGATTTAAATGCAAAAAAAGGTATAGTTTGACTCCTAATTTGGAAAAAAAAACTTTATGGACCAAAATGCAAAAAAGGGTATAGTTTGAGTCCTAATTTGGAAATAAGGGTAAGAAACTAATTTCCTATTTCTGATATAATTTTTATTACCCAAAAATGTTAAAATTGACTTTTGGGTAAAGATTGAAGAAATGAAGAAGAAAAGATATTTTCATTGATATAATAATAATAAAAAAAATTTACATTGCATTATTGTATTATTTACAATATAAAACCAAAAAAAAAAAAAAAAATTTACAAAGCCATCTTCTATTCGCTAAATCACAGTATGAGCCAGGCCATCTCATCCCTTATAAACTGCACCATAGAGGTCGTAGAAGCAATTGGGGCATCTCCTTAAGATGTCCCCTCATCAGCTGTGATATGTAATAGCACACATAGACACCGCAGCTAGTCGTGTCAGGCTGAATAGGGATGGATTGCACCGAACTGTCAGGCGAGTTAAACAAAACTGTAGTGAACGTCTCAACCAGGGAACTTCCTGTCCTGTCATAAAATCCGGCCTGCCGGAGTAATCACGGAAACATCAAGCAGACTAGCTTCATCAAGTCAAATCGAGACTCCTTCGCCTTAATCGATGGTTTCTAATCATACAATATGATTCGAGACTCATAAAGATCGACCCGGAGTAACACCTAATGCTCATGGTGGCAACAGGACATCAATATCTATAAACAACACAAGAGTTATGTAGAAAATGAAGTTAAATACCTCTACTGCATCCCACCATGCTACCTCTCCTGTGTCAACATCTCCCCCGACCCAGGCAGTGACATAGTCCTTGATGACTTAGGACCCCGGTTCCATTTCAGATGCTTTTGTCTCCTCCCATGCATCTCAGAGCACGCTCTGTCATTAGCGTTAGTTAAAAATCAATGTTGTAAGTACAATAAATGAAATAGAGATCAATATAATTTTTTAACTACGTATGTATAAGTATGTCCTGGAGAGTGCGAAGCAGAATCGGGTCTGGTAAATTGATGTTGCCTCCATTGTCGCTCTCCGTAGTGAAGCTATAAACCCATCCACCTGGTTGTCCTCGATGTACTCCGTCATCTTCCTAAACCTCACTCGGTCAATCCTTACAAATGACAGTATTCCCTTGATCGTGAGCCTATCACAAAAATTTGGATCAGAATAATAAACCGGAAAAGTTATAAAATGCAAATTAATCATCAAAAGAAAGTGAATATGAACTTCCGGAGTTGCAAAAGTCATCCAACCATGCCCAGTCTAGAGTGGATTGGTCCACCACGATAGGCAGAATCTCCGTCTGCACCTCTTCACCTCGAGTAGTCCTCGCCACTTTCATCCTTGACTTCTTCCTTGGCCTCAACGACTCGATGTGATGGGTCGGATCGATATAAGGTGACCGTACACCTGTAGACGGGATCTTAACCCCACATGTACAACCAAACTCATAATAAAATCAATTATTTAATATGAGAATTACTATAGAATTAATTAATAGTAAATTGAACGAGTAACAGAGACTAACATATATGATCCAGCCATCCAAATTTTACATGAATAGTGGCGACTAGAGCCTAAGGGACCGGAGCAGGAGGAGCTATAGGAAAGCCTGGATCCTTTACCCGACTGACAGGTGCATCGACCTATTACATAAAAAATAGAAGAACCATTTTCAAATTAAAATTTAGATAAAAAACACTAACTGAAATTAATACAGATTTTCGATACTACATTTACCGGAGTGGTATCGTCGAGGACTATGAGAGATGTCGGGTGGGGGGTGATCCGCAAAGGGGAATCATGTACTAGTGGAGCATCTCCACCACTGTCATCCTTTTACAACACATCAAGCTTGCGCTCGATATGGGTGAGTCAATCTAGGATACTAGCTTACATCATCTTGATCTGTGTGAACCCCTGGAGTAACTGATCCCCAAGTTGTTGCAACAGGAGCTCGACCCTGGCCATGGGTAGCTTGGCCACCAAATTATAAAACCGAGTTGGAACCCATCCATATTCGTTTCCAGAAAGGGGTGAGGTTTGTTTAAGTAAGAAGAGGTACATACTTGACGTCGACTCCTCTCGTGTGGAGAGGGGATGGGAGAGGGATGTCCGTTCCCCTGGTTCTCTGCTGAAGGACTCGACCGTGAGGCCTCGCTACCGGATCTCGTCGAACTAATTGAATGATCTCGATCAATCCTCTACTCAGCTGAATCCCGATCAGGACGTGAGATCTAAAAGAAAATATAAGTAAAGTATTAACGATCTTCGTATTTATCTTTAAACAAAATGAACTTAAATTTTGGAAATTGAGATTAGTCTTACCTGATTGAATGGCAGAACAGGTAATCCCTGTCTGCACCCCAACCAAATTGAACTGGGTAGATAATTACCCCAGCATGTCGCTGCAATATGTGGGGTGCGATCAAAATCGGCCCAATACATATATACGGGAAGCTAGCATGGGCCTGTGATTGGCAGTTTGACTTAGTGATAATAACTAATTTATAAAGGAAAGTGAACATTGATAAGGTATTCACTTACTTGGTCAAGTAGCTAGGGCCATTTCCCTCTCCCAAGTCGGGAACCTCGAAGGGCGAGGCACCTCTGGCGTTGTGGCCTTTCATGGGAGGAACCTACTCTAACCGAAACCTGGGCGTCCTTACACAGCTCATTACGCAGAGATGGAAAGTGATCGTGCGTCCACCACTAATTAAAGATGAGAATAAAAAAATTTCAAATCACTATTTAGAGAGTCTAAAAAATACTATTGATAAACGAATGTAATTAATAATAAGAAAACTTACCAGCAACACTCAACAGTTGGCATACAAGTGTCTCTTCGAGGTGTCCTCTTGGATGGCCTGTCGATTGGAGTGCACCATGTGGCTCCACCCTATTGTTCCCCATGGGAATGACTCCACAGCCTCCAACTCTTCCAATATCCTCCATACGTAAAAAGTTATGTCTGCAGTCTGCTCTCGGGTCAGTATCCAATAATCTATGATGATGCTGTATGCCAATCTGAGGGCATCATCAACAAATAGCTGTCCCACAGCCATGGCCAGCCACCTCTGTAAGACTATCCATGGAGGAACTGGATTCATCCCAATCAATCGATCCATGGCTCCATCCTGACTCAATCCCCTTTCAATAATATGCCAGTCTACTATCCCATAACGTAGACCGATGAGGAGAGCGTACTCCTGGAGGCCCAATTGGTGTAACAGGCCTCCAATAAGGAACCACATCTTGTCGAGCCGGACACCCTCCAGAATGACCTCCCAGCTCAAGATATGCATTGCAGCCCTGGAATAGTATCCCCCACAATAAACAGGAAGATCCACCATATATCCGACAAGCCCCCTCTCAAAACGCTCCAAAGCCCCATGGCACCGTAGCAGCTACACAGTCTATGTAACGATCGAAAACTTGGTGTGTGTGCAAAGCATGTTCCCGATAAGCACAATGGGATTGTGTCAGAACTGAAAGGTGTGATGGGTGGGATCCATATCTCTGTAGTTTCTAAATTAGTTAATAAAGAATTTCGAGAGATAAAATATTTTGAGACACACTGAAATAATTTCTAGACACACTCAACACATTTTGAGATACGGTTTCTAAATTAACCTAGACTTTCAATTACATTTCTTTCAAGACACAAAACAGACATTTCGAGACACAAAGTAAACAATTCGAGACACATAGTATTCATTTCAAGACACAATTTAAACATGCCAAGACATAAACTAAACCTTTCAAGACACAAACAAGCCCTTTCGAGACACAAAGAAAGATTTTGAGACAAATCAAACTCTTGAGACACAATCAAACCCTTTCGAGACACAAAGAAACATTTCAAGTCACAATCAAACAATTTCGAGACACAATCAAATCCTTTCGAAACAGAATCAAACAATTTCGAGACACAACAAACAATTCAAGACAGAATCAAACCCTTTCGAGACAGAATCAAACAATTTTGAGACACAACAAACAATATTGAGACACAAAAAACAATCAAGATAGAATCAAACCCTTTCGAGACAGATTCAGGCAATTTCGAGACACAAACAAACAATTTCGAGATACAAATTCAAATTGATGCACGATCGTCCAAGACAGTTTCAACAAAATACAAAATCGAAGTAAACAACATTTAGCATATTCGACACAAAATCAAGGTTTAAGTTTGAAAAAAACCTACCGGTAATGGCAGAGGTGACGACGACAACAACGAAGTGATCTATTGGCGAATGGCACTATCGAGGGAGTGTGGATTCTAGCGGAGTGTGGATTCTATCGGAATGAAGAAAATGAGAGGGAAGGAAGGGAAAGAAGGGAAAGAAAATGGGTAAAAGTAAAGAAATATGAAGAGTGGAGAAGGTAGAGAGTTTCGGTTGTTTGGCGGTGAAGAAGGTGGAGAGTTGGTTTTGAAATGGAAAGAAATGGAACCGTTTGTGCCCTTGTCCCGATTTGGGTATAAGGGTAAGGAAGTAATTTTCTATTTTTGTTATAATTTTCAAAAATGTTAAAATTGACTTTTGGATATAGATTGAAATTGGGGCAACCCAATTGGATAAAATTGAAATGTTTTCAGAAAGTGAGTAAAATTGAAATTGAGTCAACCTATTTGGATATATTTGGGAATTTCCACAAAGTAAAGCCATTTCTTTATGATCACCTGCAAATCAGAGTACTGAATAGTAACCTTTCCAAGATAAAATGACTTCCTCGGGTTTAGAATTGAAAGTCTTTTTTGAGTTGTACAAATTTTTAAAAAAATTAATTAACTTAGTTTATTTTACACTTAATAATATTTATTTCTTACAAAAATTTTAACCAATTTAGAAAATAAGGCATTAATTTCCTAACAACTAAAAATAGAAATATGGACATTCAATTCTAGACGGAGGAGTATTAAGTAAAAAATTTCTCAACTATATATTCGATTGGAGGAGGCGTAACGGATTGAAACAGAAGCGCCCGGATGCTCATTATTCAACATTATCCACTGACGAAGACGGCAAGGCATAAAATCTTAATTGTTTATGATACTCCTTTGTTCATAATTGAACGTCTTTATTTTATTTTTGAGTTATTCGGAAATGAATGTCTTATTTTCTTAATTAGTTAAAATTTTGTTGAGAAATTGAGATTGTTAAGTTTAAAATGAAATATATCAACTAATTTTTCTAAAATTTATATAAATTAAAATAAGACATTTAATTCTGAACGGATGGAGTCTATAATAATAGTTTTTGGAGTATAATTAGAATAATTCAAACTAGATTTAATAACCGACGATAGTGCCAAAAGTCTTGTCAATATGAATGAGAAAAGAATTTTAAAAAAATCATTGAAGAAATATTAGAAGCCAAGCCATTCATACATACACATAGGTGCTCATGGGACACGCATCATACGTACGCATCTTTTAGCTCTATAAATAGAAGCCCGACTTTCCCACAAATTAAATCATCAAACTCAAGCAACCTTTTTTTGATAATTAATTTCTCGATCGAATTCCTTTCTTGAGAAAAGAAGAATGTCTTGCTGTGGTGGGAACTGTGGCTGTGGCTGTGGCTCCGGCTGCAAGTGCGGCAGTGGCTGTGGAGGGTACGTTCGTAATTCATTATTTCTCCAGATAATATTATATATTTCTTTTTTCTTTTTTTAATTTTCTGGTTGAATTAATTTGTTCCATATTGCAGATGTGGGATGTACCCTGATGTGGAGAAATCGACGAGTACTGTTATCCTTACTGATGGGGTTACACCCATGAAGAAGTAAGTATGTTCAAATTAATATAGTAATATAAATTATTTTAATTTTCTTAATTTGTTTGTTATTATTTGGCTCGTAATTTAGAAATTCGGAAATGAGTAAGTAATTTTTATTTTTATTTGATTATTACTGGTGAATTAAGTTTCTCCGAGGGATCAGCTGAGATTAGCTTTGGAGCTGAAGGAGGACATGGCTGCAGCTGTGGATCGAACTGCAAATGCAACCCTTGCACCTGTTGATTACATGAAGACTATATATATTCTGAAGCTTGTGGTTCTGGAAGTATGGGATGATTAAGATTGTAATAATATATTTAGTACTATAAAATAAGACTGAGCCCTAGACTTCTGCTAAGCCTTTGTTTGGTTTGTATTACGAATATTGAGTATAAAGTTTTTATTTCATATATTGATAAATTAATGAAGAAAAGGCAAGAAATGCATTAATTAATCGATATCCTTACAAAGAACAACAACTTTATGATATACTATACAAAGAACAATAATTGTATGATATACGATCCGTACGTCCGAAATTGAATGTTTCATTTTTTATTTTGAATTGTCCGATTGGATATATATATAAATATATATATTTCTTATTTCTTAATTTAATTAAACTTTTATTAAGAAAATTAACATTGTAATATTAAAGTCAAACTTTTTTTTTTAATATACTAACAAATTAAAATGGAATATTCAATTTCGAATTGAAGAAGTATTATATTATAAAGTAAAAAATATATATATATTTCTCTATCAAACTTATAAACAAATTATAAAAGTGAGATAGAGATTGGTTTGATGAGATAAATAATTACTGGTTAAAATAATCGACAACTTGTGTCCTTGATTTGTGGAAGAAACCCTAGCTAGTTAATTTCTTTTTTGTTTTTTTTTTCTTTTCCAGACACTTTCAGTGGTCACAGAATCACCATTCTTTTCACTCAAGATGAACTGTTCATATCTCATATCTGACCTACACCAGAAAAGGATGAAAAAGTAGTGTTATGCCTTAATTCCTGAGCTTCAATTGGTCATTTTTGATGGCGCTGCTTTACTGATAAGACAAATTAGTCTACCTCTATGTCTCCATTGAAATAATGATAGATATTATTGCTGGGGAAAAAAGGGGGATAATAAAAAATTCCATATACTTCCAAAGGTGTAACACTAACACATACCTACAATAGATTGCAAGCTATTCTCAGGAGTTTCTAATTTGAATGAAATCTTTAAACGATGTCCATTAGAGGAAGAGCAGGCTCCGAGTCTTCGAGTATCTTTTTTAAGATATGTGTAAGTTTTTTATTGATATATTAGAGAGTGTTAAATAAAAGTATAATATATATTAAGAAGATATGGAATCGATAGAGTAAGATTAAGTTATTATTGTTGATAATTGACATATGCTAAGTCTTGATATTTTTAGATGCAGATAAATTGTTTTGAAAATTACTTTAAATATCTATGATGATATTTTTGAGATTTATAGGATTTGAATAAGAGTCATTATTGTTGCACTTTAACAAGGAAAGAGAAGGAACAAAATCATTGCTTTTTTGGTAAGGGAGGACCTCAAAGATTTGGAAATCACGTCTATAATCAAGAGTTTGGAAATCAGAGACGCAAGCAAAGAGTCCTTCTCAGACTTTAGGACTAAAGATCAAAGCTGCAAACTTGAATCCATTGCCCTATACAAGAAGAACTTGTCCTGATTGTTTTTGTAACTCTAGAGAGAGAAAGATGATGTTTATTATAATAATTGATAGAGTTGCATAGGAACATTTCTTTGATCACCTATGAAAGGGGTGATCCGAGGTAGCTGATAAGTTCGGATAGAAGTAATCAACGGTTTTATTCTTGGTCTCATCAAGTGTTGATGAGGTGATCGTTGTTTCTCTTAGATAGGATTCGAAGTTGTAATATGCTCAAAGTTATAATCTTCTTCTGAAAGAATAGTGAACTTAAATTCATGATTGTTTGACAAATCAAGGTTTTCCCCAATTTAGGTTTCCTCATAAAAATTCTCATATCTCTTTGTTTACTGCTTTCCATTTAGATTTCCTTTCTATTTTTGATTAAGTCGTAAAGATAGTAGAAGAGTTGCTCTTCAAAGTCATGTATTTAACATTCAATTATTATCTATATTGAATTAAGTATCTTATCTTTTTCCTTATTTTCTTTCCATTCTTTATTGCCCTGAAAAATAATATATATAATAATGTTATTCAGGGTTATGGAGCACATCCTATAAGGTATTTAAGTTAAATATCTAACGATCAACTATTAAAAAATAAATAAATTCTTCTATAAAAAATTATTTTTACAAGTATTTTTTATAAACTAAACCTTAAAAAAATAAATTAAATCCTAGAGGTACTTGATTAATGAATTTTTTTTTTTAAAAAAAAAGGACAATCGACTGTTAGAGACTTAATTGAAGCACTCTATTAGGTGTGCTTTGTAATACTCTATAGCATTTTTGTATGTATATAAATATAAATGTATATATATATATATATATATATATACATAATATTTATAATAAATCTATCAAGTTAAGGGACCTCTAAGAATTTTCGAAGTATTGAAGATGGGCAATTTTCATGCTTCTTTTCTTGTTTAATACATTGGTTGTATAATCAAGAACAAGACGGGAAGAAAAAGAAAAGGAATAAAAACTCCTATAATATAACACCAATGAATCAGATAAGGCAAATCTTTGTCACTTGTGTGAAAGGCCAGTTGAGATCCTAGGAGGCACTTTGCCTTGTATACCAATATTTCTGTAATTTATAATACTAAAATTTTCTTGTTTTATATAAGTTAATTTGAATAATTAAATTATTTGAGATATAAATCGTATGCTAGTGAGACAATAAGTAATTAATTTAATTCTTCTTAATAAGATGACAATTTTATATTCAAATCTCATTTTGATTCATTATAAAACTATTATGCATCTATTCAAAGATCAATTATGAGGCGATTATTTTTGCCGTTATTCATACGACAATTTCGATGGAGTATCGGAATGCATCTCTTTTGATTGACTTTAGTTTTTAACTTTTTTCCTAATGCAAGAACATAGTGAAAATGACTTTGTTTGATAATTTATTGCAAGTGGAATAAGTTTACTTTCGATGGAAATTTTGCGTATGGTTACTATTTTCATAGGCTGTTAATTCACTTAGTAATGAGTAAATATTTCT
Source organism: Parsonsia alboflavescens (assembly GCA_028571225.1). NCBI lineage: Eukaryota > Viridiplantae > Streptophyta > Magnoliopsida > Gentianales > Apocynaceae > Parsonsia > Parsonsia alboflavescens. The sequence goes on along the minus strand of JAOXNR010053637.1, from coordinate 91 downwards.
AAAGTTTTAAAAGCAAAATGTTTTTTTTTTATTAAAAAAAATATAGTAGAGTCTTGTACAAGCATTCTTGAGAAAGAAAAAGGGGTTTTTT
>JAOXNR010053636.1:0-13869 GCA_028571225.1 Parsonsia alboflavescens | reverse complement strand
TCCATTGGCACCACATCACAATAAACAACACATGTATACTGCGGCCCAATCGAGAATTCTACCCTGCATCGTTGATCTACCCGCACTTCTGTTTCTTTGTTCAACCATCCGAGTTTGTAGGGTTCAGTATGTGGCTCCGTATGCAAATTTAGCTTCTTGATAGCTTCCTGCGAAAGCACGTTTTCACAACTTCCCGAGTCTATGATCACCTTGCAGACCTTTCCTCCAATGGTACAACGGGTACTGAAAAAATTTCGACGGCGCCAATCCTCATCGGCCCGGGGAGCTAAATAGATTCGGCAGAGGACTAAGCTCTCTCCTCTTAAATCCTCTGGTGTTATGACGTACTCTTCCCCCTCTGCCATCTCGGCATCTTCGAACTCTCCGACATCCTCTTCTGCAAATCCTTCCTAGATCAATAGTTGTGACTTTAACCGAGGACACTCATAAGCGTAATGTCCCTTCTGCTGGCACCGGTGGCAGACGATGCTCGCTTTGTTAACCGGTGGTCGTGTCTGCTGCGGCCCTGGCCCATGACTCGTCTGCCCTGAATTTTGTCCCTGTTGAAGAGGCGGATTGACAAACTTTGACGAGGAAGATGTCGCCGGGCTGTTCGCTGCCGAGTTCCTCAGAGGGGCAGGAAACCCTCTGCCAAAAGCTACTCCCCTATTACTAGCTCGCGCCAAGCTCTCTTCCACCACTCTCGCCTTTGTCTGAACAACCGTAAAGTTATTAAAAGAGTGCACTTGCAGGGCGTCCTGGATGGCTGGTCGAAGGCCATGTAAATAACGGGCTACCAATTGCTCCTGTGTTTCCCGCAACTGATTCCGTGCTACCTGTCGGTAAAATTCCAACGGATAATCATCTATATTTTTCGGCCCTTGCATCAAACTCTGTAAATTTCGAAACAAGGTCTGGCGATAGTTGAATGGTAAAAACTCCTGCCGCATCTCTCGCTTCAGCTCGTTCCAATCGGCCAAAACGGGCATCCCATCCAAATATCGTTGATACCGAAAAGACTGCCACCATGCTACGGCTCTATCCTTGAATCTAATAGCAACCAGCCCTACCTTCTTATCTTCAGGAACTTCCCTCAACGAAAATAATTCATCCACTGCACTCAACCAATCCAAGAATTCTTCCGGCGCCAAACTCCCGGCGAACTGCGGAATCTCCAGTTTAATTCCAGAATCCCATCGCGGTATATGATCAACCCTAGCCGCCGCCGCCGCGCGTGACTAGCCATCCCGCGATCTGTTCGACGATCTGATCTGGCGGCGCATTTGTGACTGTCATCCTCTGTAGCATCTACTGAAGAATTTGCATCTGCTGATCTTGTTACTGCTCCTGGCGATCCTGACGCTCAATAAGTCGCTGCATATCTCGTTCGCGTTCTTCGCTGCTGCTGCGCAATTCCACCAAAATCGCGGCAATGGATGGATCAACGCCTGACATTGGTGATCTTGGCTCTGATACCAAATTGACGCAAAACGGAATGAAGGTGGGAAGAAAAAAAAAATAGAACCTTTAACTGCTAACAACTTCACTCGAAAGTGTTATCGCAGGAAAGGGCGAATCAAGAACAAAACGACAATATTCTTGAGGAACTATGGAGAACGAATTTTATTGCCAGAAACTCGAGACTGTTTTCAATACAATTATGTCGGCCAAAGCAAGAAAAATCAGACTTAAATAAACCTTAGGATAAAAGTTAGAAAATTACAAAAAGACGCCTAAAGTTTTTAAAATGCCCAAAAGTCCATCTAGATGATCCCGGATGGCCAAAAAATGACTTTGATCATGACAAAGTGGTGAGTATTGGTCTCTGAACCATTCCGGGTCGACCCGTAAAATTTGAGCCCATTCTGATGCTCTTGCAACTTTTCGTTTCTTACGTTTCGGCCCTAGAAACTTTTCCCGATCATCCCCATTTGCCTTGAAACTTCTCCTGCAACCTCTTGGACCTACGTGGGCCCTCCTGAATAGCTTCGTGGTCCAGCTCCGCGTCATTGGCCCTTCATAAATGTTCGTATGATTTGAAAGTTTTTTGCAATAGAAAAAACCCCTTCCTTTCTTGGTTTTGATTCTTTGGTAAACCATAAAAAGCTTTCTCCACAATTCTAAGTTACAAGTCATCCCTCACGGTTGACAAGTAAGAATGAAAGTTATAGTATATCTGATAAAATTAGGGTTTAGTTGTCTTAATTGAATCTTAAAAAATTCAAAATATAAAAAAATATTGAATGTATAGACAATCTAAGTCTAGCTTTAAAATATGCTACATATGTAGTCACAAAACCAACAGGTGGTCTAAAAGCTCTTTGTGATTCTTCAGGAAACTCAATTTCACATCTTTCAGGAATATCAAAATCTTTTCTCAATTCTTTAACTTGAGAAAACACACTTTGTGTTGGCCACAAGACAAACTACCAAACCCACAAAAATAATAAAGTGGAAAAGAAAAGAATAAAAGAGCACACAACAATTTACGTGGTTCATTCTCTTAATTAGACCTATTTCATGACCTTGTAACAAAGGAAGGAAAAACAATTTTTGAACGGAAAAATTACGAAACCTCTCTGAATTTTCAACTCTAGTCTAGCTCTCCAAAGTACACCTCTCAAAGTTTGGAATGCTAAACAACTCAACTTATACAATAAAAATACGAAAGGGATGGGCATTTTATAAATTCTCAAGTCCTACAACTTTTCTTAATTTTTCTATGTGGGACATTCGGACACCACCCTTTGGACACAACAATTCCTCCTCTTTGCCAAAGTCCCAAATATCTCTACTTCATCAATGAATCTAATTTTCTTCTTTTTCGGGATATCGTCACCTATCTTGGCTGTCTTTCTCTGGATGTTATCCACTTTGTTGTTTCTTCTCATTCTTCCTTGCAAGGCACATCCAGCCAAGTAGTAGATGTGTTTTCCCTTCTTCCTCCTTTGCATAACCAAGCTTCCATTGTTATCTTTGCATTTCTTTTTAGTGCCGACATGCTTGTACCCATGTGAAGACAACTCACCTAACGAAAGAATATTGGCTTTACTCGTTGCTACATATTTCACATTGGTAATTTCTTGGACTTCATCATTGTGGAGTTTCCTACAAAGTCTTCCAATACTTTCAACTTTTTGCTTCAGACAGTTCCCCACATTGATGAATCCAAAGTCTCCCTCAATATGCAAAGTCTCAAATAAATTTTGGTTAGTGTAGATATGAGCATCAACAGCAGAGTCCATAATCCAACTCAAATTATCCTCAATAACAATTGCATTCAAACCAAGAACACCATCATTTGAATCGATTAAATTAATAGAGGCCTTTTGACTTATCCCTTAACTCCCTACAGTAATGGCACTCAATATTGCTAAGGTAACTCTGTCAAGATTTTGATCTTCCCTTGCGATGATCATTTTTCTTTGATCTTCCTCTGTTAGAGTTCTCTACAGCTAGTGCCCAACCTTCTTTGGGGTGATCTTTGTTCCCCGTCATGTGATGGTTCTCCTTCGAAACCTTTTTCACTTCATGCAGTTGCAGTGTACTTTTCCTTGCGAGCATTGAATACACCAATGGTTTGAAGGACTTAGGTAATGAAGCCAATAAGAGTAATGCTTTCTCTTCCTCTTTGATCTCGTCCCCTGCATTCTCAAATGGAGACTCTAATTCATTAAATTTCATAATGTGGTTAATGACATTACCTCCCTCCTCCATCTTGAGTGAATAATGATCCCATCTTCATATTCAAGCAGTTAGTCAATGTCTTCGAGGCATGATTCTTCTCTAGAGAATCCCACATTTTCTTTGATGATGTCTCCTTTATCATTGTCACCTTTATTTGGGGAGTCAAAGTCATTCTGATCTTACTAACAGCTTTCTTTTGAATCTTCTCCCATTCTGAATCTTTAATCTTTGGAGGCTTTTCATCACATAATGTGCTATCCAAACCCAATTGCACCGAGTAATCAAGGATTATGCATTGCCATATTGTAAAATTAGACTTTCCATCGAATAATGGAACACCAACTAGACCTATTCCACGACCCCTCAACAAAGGAAGGAAAAACTCACTAGCAATTTTTGAAGGGAAAAATTACAAACCCTCTTCAAAGTTTCAACTCTAGTCTAACTCTCCAAACTATATCTCTCAAGGTTTGGAATGTTAAACAACTCAACTTGTATATTAAAAATACAAAAGGGATGAGCCTTCATAGATACCCAAGTCCTACAACTTTTCTTAATTTTTCTATGTGGGACATAAGAAAACCACCCTTCGGACATAACACTTTGAGTAGTTAGATATTGAGGTTCAAACCTTATTTAACCCTTCATCATAGGCAGGTTGCTGACTATCACTAGAATCTTCAACAATAATATGTCTAGGGGTCCTATAATCTGTTACTCTTCGATTATCAGCTTCATCACAAAAAAGGGTAATCGATAGTTTTGGTTCCTAAAGAATATCTAATACCATGAAATTTTGCCTCCACTTCACCAACTCTTTCAACATCTTCTTCAACATTTAAAATTTCTTCCCAATTAACCCTATTTACTATAATAGCTGAACTACTATCTATTTCATCTATTATATCATTACCAAATATTTCTCTAATTTCATAATTAGTTCTATCATCATTATCATAAGAGCTACCCAAAAACATGTTTACACACTTAAACACCTAAACACAAAAAGGGTGATAAGGTGGAAGATCAAGTACTTGCAATAGGAGCCATGAATAAGTTTTCTTGAAGAACACACGAAAAAACTTTTGAAAATAAATTTGAAAAGATTTAAACTTTACCAAATTTGTCTAATTTTTGCAACAAAATAGAATTCTATGTAAGCATCTATGTGAACCCGGCAATTTAAACTAAAAATTGCAAGGAAACAATGGATGGTTTGCGATATATGAAGGATTAAAATAAAAAAACATACTGTTATTCGCAAGAATAGTTTTTCCTAGAAGAAACCTTAAGAAACTAAAATAAATGACTATGTAGGTCATTTTTTTCTTATTGATATTCCTATTACGGAATTTGAAGAGTCCGGAATGAATCTAAACCATTAACTCAATTGATGTATATCTTATTCGTAAATTTTTCTAACACAACTATCCCATCAAACAACAAGACGAGAAGTGTTCAGTTGTGACATGAGATACACCGTACATGTTTTGCTTATTTGTTGAAAGGGCAAGGATACATATATAAAATGTATAAGGCTTTAAACTTGAACCACAAGATTTTATAAAGCCCGAACCTGAAATGGTTCATTTTAAAGCCATTTGTTTGTTTAAGCTTTTTGTTTATTTTTATAGAGGGTAAATGGTGTATATTACACATTTAAATAAAATAATATTATAATTCAACTTGTAAAGAATTTAATATTATTATATTACAATTTGATAGAAGACAAGTTAGATTTGTCTTTCTTAACTTACCTTTCATCTCTTACTATATAAAGGGTTTTATAGTTCATACTTGGGATATATTCTTCTCTCTATAAACTTTCCTTCATTTCTCTCTGAAATATTTCTCTCCTCTCTCTGACTTAAGCATCTGAGAGTCTCTTCTTTAACCTGTTTTGTAGGTCCCAAACAATGTACTTTTGGTGTCGAACAATTTATTATATTTCCTCCCCGTGATGGTCCATAGAAGATGGAGCAACATTAGAAAGAGTTTACTATAAGTTGAAGTGCATGCATTCGTTAAACTGATCTGAATACCGCTTGTAAATAAAAGAAATGAGTAATTAAAAAAAAAAAGAAAAGAAAAAAACGTAGGTTGGGGGTACCACCTCAATTGAGTTATTTTCCAATTGAAAGGGACAACAGAACGGATTCAAGAAGAATATGCATTACCTTCGAATCTAAACTTAATTATATAACACTTAACAATGAATGAAGTAATTAATTAATTACTGACAAAGAATTTCTTCACCGATAAGCAAATTTTATATTTATAATTATGGTCAGCCGTGCTCTGCCTATCTTCTGTATTGAAATTTGTGAGTGTGACGAATAGCCAACTCAGATCATATTGAATTGGTCAAAGGTAAACGCTACACCTCGTTGCGGCTTTATTCGAGAAAGCGTTACGAAAGTCCCTCGAAATTACTGACTCTAACTAGTTTAAGTGTCACACATGAAATTACTCCCTGAATATTTCATTTTAATTTAATGAAAACTTATATTGGGTGTTTAATTTTCATATAAGTTACCTATGCATAAATAAATATAAATTCGAAAATTAAGGAGGTTATTAATGTGACTTTATATTAAAACTTTAACTATTTTAGGAAATGAAACATTTGTCTCTTTGATACTTCAATGAGTGGAGTGGCGAGCGTACAGACCATAATGACATTCAATTCCGTTAGGAGGGAGTATAATTTAATTTGAGAAATTAGTTTTGAATAATACAGAAAAGTGTATTAATTGTCAAGCATTTTTCTTGTGATTCTTTGAAAAGTATGAAAAGATTAAGAAAAAGAAAAATGTTGTATAAGCATTTTTAATTTGTTACATACGTTTTAATAAACATTTTTTTCTTAGTATATTAATGAAAAACTTAATCTTATACATTTGTCTTTTACTTATTCATTTAAATATATTTTATAAACTAAATCCTAGAATATAATACAAATGTGTATCAAAAGATTTAGAGTTAAATTCATTAAATAAAAATAATAGATGTAGGTTTCCTATGAAGGAGAATTTCTGTCCACCTCAAGAGTCTTCTTCTCGGTTTTACCTATTCATGTCTGCCGATGCACCCACCCCAGAGGAGAGAGAGATCGAAGACTTCACATCCTAAAAAATAATAATAATAAAATTTATTTGAGATTAAATATTCTATTTTAACTTGTTCAAATTTTAAGAAAAAAAGATTGTTTTAGTTCATTTTTAATATTGTAATATTAATTTTTTAGTAAAATTGTAAACAAATGAGACAATTCAAAATAAGAATCGGGTTAGAGACATTCAATTTCATATTGGATTAATAAAGAATTCAAAACTTATATACTTCTCCAAATCTAATGCTTTTTTTATTTTAGACTTCAGTAACTGCTAATTAATTTGATGATTGAAATCCATCTTCCAATAAACAATGAAAATTATCTTTGGCCATCGTTTTCAGATTGAATATATGGAAATTGACTGCAGGTATATATCAGGAAGAAACTACTATAAATAATATGATCATCTCTTGAACAACAACAAGAAACCTCAGAAGAAAAAAAGGGTTGAGCAATTAATGGAGAAGAAACTTGATTTATTAGTTCATCATGTCTTCCTTCAGCTTCTTCTCTTATCCTTTGTTTCCCTTCTTATTCTTCACCCGAAAATGGCAGCTGCGCAAAACACCACCACCACGACGATTCCCGTCAATGTGGGAGTGGTTTTAGACATGGATACATGGGTAGGGCAGATGGGCCTCAGCTGCATTTCTATGGCTCTCTCTGATTTCTATGCTTCTCACGGCTTTTACAAGACAAGAGTTGTTCTAAACAACAGGGATTCGAAAGGAGATATCGTTGGAGCAGCTGCATCAGGTAATCAATTACTGCTGTTTTCTGCCTTCTTAATTCTCCAATTCCTATTATATATGAAAGGATCGTATGTACTAAGGTTGTGCATAAGAGGACTCGAACCCGAGACCTCAATCAGTTGATACCAATATGCTTACCACTAGGCAAGACCCAGCCAGTATTTAATTGCTGAGTTCACTTGATATGAATCCTCTCGTTTCCGTATGTAGAAGTGATCGATATGTCAGAATTTACCTTTACAAAATAGTAGTTGTAGGCTTAGTTGCATTTCTTCCATAGCCCGGTCGAACAATTTCGTTCATCAGCACTTGTGAACTTGTGAAAATTTCCTTTTCAAAATGAACACCAGAATATCAATACTTAACCATTTGATGATGAGTTTTGCAATTTGAAGGATTAATCAATCAATTCTTTCACGACTAGCTTATTGAATCAAAAGTTTTAGTTTCATTCGATTATATTTGTACTGGTAAGAAAGAGTTTTTTTTTCACATAAATATCTCATGAAAAGTTAATAAAATGTTTAATATTATTTTTGTGTGAACTCTCTAGTATACTAATAAAAAATTTACAATACTCTTCATCTATATTATATAAAAGAAGAGACATTTGTTGGCATGCTGACAACTCTACTCACAAGGATGCTTCAAATCAGAGGTTTTTGGTGATTTGGAGACATTAGGATTTTTTTAATTTTCTTATTTGTATATTACTTTTAAATCATTTGACTTTTTTTTTCTATAAATTATTAAATTTTGTATAAAAACAAGAAATATTCATAACTAATAAAAATAATATTTATTTGAAAACTCTTCAAATTCTTTAAAAATACCATAGAATTTTTATTCATCTTGAATTATATAAGATATATATATAAGCAATATATAATATTGCTTTAATTCAATGGAGAAAATAATACAATAACTACCATAAAAATATAATAAATAAATAATACCTCATTAACAATTTTCAGCATTTTTCTTATTTATCTATTAATTTTGAAATTTTAATTTCATTATTTTTTTTCTATAAAATTATTAAAATTTTGCATAAAAAGTGATATTCATAACTAAGAAAAAGATAATATTTACTCGAAGACTCTTCAATTTCTATATTTATATTTTTTGAATTTTTAATATCAATATTTATAAATAAAATCATCATTTAATATGACCAAATTATTTATAAGCAAAGAATATCCTTTTTTGAAACAACTTTTTGTCGAAATAATAATAATAATATGTATGTAATTATTTATATTATTTATAATTAAAGGATTGTGTCATAAATCTCTATTCGAATGTATTTTTCATTGTTATTTCAAAATAAATTAGATAATAATTAAATATCACTAACAAAATATTATTATAATATGTATATCATGTGTACTAATAAATAAATATTACAATAGTAATTAAAATTTAATACATCGATAAATAATATCTTATGTACAGTGTGTTGCGCATGCATTCACCCAGTGATTTATAATTAGGGATGAAGGGAGTAATAAAGAGAGATAGGTTTAAAGGTGCTCGGGATTTTTGGTTACACAATTTTATGCCATTCACGGTTAAACCAATAAAAATTTAACACGTGTCCTAAAAAGGATCAAGTTTCTTTAGGGTTTAGTTTATTTTTTTAGATTTTAGTATAAAAAATATATATATTAAAAGATAACCATTAAAGGTTATGAATAAAGTTTTTATTAATATTTTATTGGATAATTAAAATTACTTATAAATTTAGATAATACATGAAAATGACCGTTATACTTACATTTTGGACGGATTCCTTTACTTTTTTTTTTTCTTCCATTTTTGTCGCACAAACATGCAGAAGAATGTAAAAATGTCGTGTCAAAATTCCTCATGTCAACACCATACAACATTTGACCTTAGTTTTTATTAGTAGTTCTATAGTGAAGGAAAGGGGAAATGTCGTGCCAAAATTCCTCATGTCAACATATACATCATTTGACTTTAGGTTTTCCTAGTAATTCTATGGTTAAGGATTAATTAAGATGAGTTTAGTGGATGGAGTAGTCAATGCAGATTTCGAGTTCAAATCCCACCAATTCACTCCTAAATTAGCAGAATGGCAAAGTACGTAAATTTAATCCTTTGAAGTGGTTTCCACATCTTAAAGGAATGCTGTTATGTTTGACTTTAATTAATTAATTAATTTTAAATTTGCTTCTCCTAAGATACCACCGCTCTTATGATTGGTAGATTCTTAATTTTCCACTTAAAAGATCAATCAGAGCAGACCTACTCTAACTCCCCATAATTCATGTCCATATAATTCATATGTCGCTAGCGGATCAAGTTTTCCAAGTTTTACTTTATCTTTTTAGGTTTTAATATTAAAATATATAAAAAGATAATAACTAAAAATTATAAATAAAATTTTTATTAATATAACTTAAAGTAGTACATGAATGTGTAATGAGAGATCCTTCTTTAAATAAAACTCTCCCCCAATTCAAAATACTCTCTCTATCCTAAATTAATTGTCGTTTAAAGTTATTTCACCAATATTAAAGAAATAATAACTTTACTCATTTTGAACTGTTTTGCCTTCATAATTACTTTTGATTTTCAAGGAAAATTCATTATGAGTTAGGATTAGGATTAATGGATATAAAATTGGAAGATGTGAAACAATTAATTAACTTTGAAAAAATCACAAATAAAGTAGATTAATGAGAGGGTAGAGAAGGAAATATAAGTTTATCTTTTGCATTGAAATGTGTAAAGAACAAGAACTCCCTCTTTAAGCGACAACTAACATGGGACATCACCATTTATAAGTCATTTGGTCTAACTTTCCTTGTCACCAAATATAAGTTATTGTTGTCAGATCATTAAGTATTTTACTGGTTTTTTTATTATGTTATCCCGTTTCTTTCTTTTCCATAATTAATGTTCTTAGTTCGATTAAAATCATAAATAGGGATATTTTAGGAAAAAAAATATCATCTTAATTTTGTCAAAAATGACAATTAGCGACTTATAAATAATGATAAAGAGAGTACTTCATTCGGAATTGCCCTTCATTATTATACACTACTCCTTTTTGCTTGATCTTGTGTATAATGTAATTTCGTCTCCCTCCTTTATCTTTTGATTAGTTGATTATTAAAAATAGTGATGCAATGAATTTAATTAAGAAGAAGTGTTGGGGGGAGGGTTGAAGTTGATTCATAAGGATATGGAGTTTTATCTGGTAATATATTCTTCATGAAGAATATGGAGTTTTATATCAGCCTAATTATTTTAATAATAGTCTATATATATATTTAATTGAATGTAGTATATTATTATTATTATTGACTATAAAGTTTATAAAATGGTATTTATATAGACATTGAGAAATAAAGATCTTACAATATGCTCATTTATTATAGAAGGTTTTTTAAATTTTTTTTTTTTTTTTTTTTTTAGGAGTCAAGTCCTTCATTCAATTTTTAGCCGTTGCCCACTATAACTTGGACCGCTGTGTCCACTATATAAACAAAAATGTTATAGTGAAGCACCCCATCTCCATGGGTTGCTATTGTGTATATTCATTAATCAGTCAACATGCGGTTAACTTTGTGTATGTAGTAAAGTAGGTCCACAACCGCAACTTCATGCACACGATCACTTAGTGCAATTTATAGCTTTAATCTCATAAATATAATTATATATGTGTGTGTGTGTGTGTGTGTGTTTATGTACATTATAATATGTTTGAATTGGAAGCCAAAGCAACTCTAACTTATCTATTAATTGTTAGAGACATAATAGAAGCACTCCACAAAGTGCATTCCATAGCACTTTATAACATATATAAATATATGTATATATATATGTATGAATGTATGCATGTATATACATATACTTTTCATAATATTTTTTATGTGCATGCAGCTTTGGACCTCCTGAAAAACGTTCAAGTTCAAGCTATTATAGGTCCGGTTTCATCAATGCAAGCTGATTTCATAATTGATCTCGGAGAGAAAGTTAATGTTCCAGTCATATCATTCTCGGCAACAAGTCCTCTATCTTCAATTCGAAGTTCATATTTCATTCGTTCAACTCAAAATGACTCATCCCAGGTGCCTGCCATAAGCTCAATTGTTAAAGCTTTTGGATGGAGGCAAGTTGTGCCTATTTATGTTGACAATGAATTCGGAGAGGGGATTATTCCCTTCTTGGTTGATGCCTTGGATGAGGTCAATGCCCGTGTCCCTTATCGAAGTGTTATTCCTCCTTCAGCCACTGATGACCAAATTGTTGCAGAGCTCTACAAGTTGATGACAATGCAAACCAGGGTATTTGTTGTTCATATGTTACATGATCTTGGATCTCGTCTTTTTACCAAAGCAAAAGAACTTGGAATGATGAGTGAGGGATATGCATGGATCATTACCGATGCCATGGCAAATGCATTGAATTTAGTCGATTCCTCTTCAATTGATTCCATGCAAGGAGTAATAGGTGTAAGGCCTCATGTTCCCCAAACTAAAGAGCTAGAAAACTTCATGAGTAGATGGAAATTGAAGTTTCAAAAAGATAATCCAATGATACATAATCCTCAACTGAATGTATTTGGATTATGGGCATACGATTCAGCTACAACACTGGCAATGGCCATAGAGAAAGCAGGGGCATCGAATCTTGGTTTTCAGAAGTCAAACATTTCAAGAAACTCTACTGATCTTGAAACTGTTGGAGTTTCTAACAATGGTCCAAGGCTTTTGCAGGAGATTTTGAACAACACATTTGAAGGGCTTAGTGGAGACTTTAAAATTGTGGATGGACAACTACAGTCCCCAAATTATCAAATACTAAATGTGATTGGTATCGGAGCAAAACCAGTTGGATTTAGGACTGTGGAAAATGGATTTGTTCATCAACTAAATATGAAAAATAAGAACAAATATTCCACTGCAAAAACTAACCTTGGAACCATCATATGGCCAGGTTTTACATCTATTGCTCCTAAAGGGTGGACACTACCAACAAATGGTAAAAAGCTAAGGGTATTAGTTCCTTTTAAAGAAGGTTTCAGTGAATTCGTAAAGGTTTCAAGAGATGCAACAACAAACACAACAAAGGTTACAGGATATTGCATTGATGTTTTCGATGCAGTGGTGGCTTCACTACCTTATGGTGTCCAGTATGAATACGTTCCATTCTTAACTTCAAAAGGCAAAAAAGCTGGAACTTATAATGACTTAGTCTACCAAGTTCATTTAGGGGTAATCTTTCTTTCTCTTTTCCTTTTAACGAAACATATTTTAAAATAAAATTTTCTTCTTTAATTCTGAGCAACATTTTATTCTGATATTGTTCATTGACCAGAACTATGATGCTGGTGTTGGAGATATTACCATCGTTGCAAATAGATCACAGTACGTGGACTTCAGTTTGCCATTCTCAGAGTCTGGGGTTTCAATGGTTGTTCCTATTAAAGATAACAAAAGTAAAAGGGCATGGATTTTTTTGAAACCTTTAACATGGGATCTTTGGCTCACAAGCTTGCTTTTTTTCGTGTATATCGGTGTTCTTATTTGGATTCTTGAACATCGTATAAATGAAGAGTTTAGAGGCCCTCCATCTCATCAAATCGGTACCTTATTTTGGTTCACTTTTTCTACTGTGGTTTTTGCTCATAGTAAGTTCTCTATCTATCTCTAATTTTCTTTTTGGCCATACATGAAAACCTCCCTCTTGATTGAGCCTAATTAAAGAATATCTCTGTAGGGGAGAAGATAATATGTAACTTGGCAAGGTTCGTGTTGATTATTTGGTTCCTAGTGTTGTTGATACTTACACAAGCCTATACGGCAAGTCTTACGTCTATGTTAACCGTTCAACAACTCCAACCAACCATTACTAGTGTAGATGAGCTTATCAAAAACAAGGAATATGTGGGTTACCAAGAAGGCTCATTTGTTTTGGGATTTCTAAAGCAAAGGGGTTTTGATGAATCTAGACTACTAGTATACAACTCCATTCAGGAACTTAACCAGCTTTTCAACAATAATGGCAATAAGGATGGACGAATCGCAGCAGCATTTGATGAAATCCCTTATATGCAACTTTTCCTTTCGAGATACTGTTCCAAATACACCATGGTTCAACCAACATACAAAACTGACGGCTTCGGATTTGTAAGTAACTAAAAACTCTATTCCTAATTCTTAACTTTAATTCTATACATATACATATACGGATTTGCTAAGGCGCGCTCCGGCCGTTACTATAACGGAAGTTTGCTACCCGCTTGTTTGGCTGCATGAGCACTGTAGCAAACTTCCGTTACGG
>JAOXNR010053635.1:2335-13870 GCA_028571225.1 Parsonsia alboflavescens | reverse complement strand
CCCAAAACTTACCTTTGATGAGTCCTTTATTTCATACTGATTTGGTTTGATTGTTGTGTGTGAAATTAACCCTTCAATCTACAAGAAAATCACATCAGACGAAAAACCCATATCTTCTTCGAACAATTTGAAAACCAATTAGGCACTTGTAATTGAACAACAACATTATAAATTCGATTAGAATTTACCATGGGTTCTAATATCACAACAACTATTGGACAAAATTTCAGAATATGCTCATTCAATTTAGAAATTGAATCTTGATTTCCAATTCCTCTAATATTCCAAATTAGACAATTCATATTGATTGGTTGGATGGAGCAATTTGACGAGCCTAGGCTCCTATAATGATATTCGAAGGATTAATTGCCTTCTTTATCATGTCCACAATTGGAGGTGCTGATCTAGATTCAACCATCGGAATTGTAATTTCCACTGATGCTGCCCTTGCAAGAATTAATTCCTTGTCATGCAAAGCTTGATCTTCAAAAACTTCCTCCTGTATATACTCATCAACAATGCTTTGAGATTGCAGCTCAACAATATCCATCAATTTCAATGTCAAATATTTCACCAAAGACGATTTTGCCATCAATATGCTTCTCTAGAAACTTTTCCAAATTGAAATCGTATTCCAATCCCGTTCTTTCTTGACTCCTCTTTTCAATCAATTTTTGAAGACTAATTGGATCATCAATTTTGGGTTCATATCTGTAGCTTAATTATTCATATTGGATTTGGCAACAATAATTTCAATTTTGTCATCTTTTGCTCCTTCATCTTTATTACCAATAGTAACTAAGTCCTTTATTTTCCAAATTGATAAAGAATTCACCTTTGGATTGATTTTTTTATGATTTTGTGGAACTTTCTTTGATTGCTCAATCTGCTTCTTCAATTCCGGATTGTTCAGGTGGCAAGCATCAACTCCATGACTAATTTTCTTATAGAAGGTGCAATATTTTTGTAGATTATCAAACTTAACAAGTTGCCAAAATCCAAATGGACCTTGATTAATCCAAAATCGTGAAGGGTGATGTTTAGTCAAATCCAATTCAACAGACACCTTCACAACATTTGGCCTTCTAATATTCGTTGTTGGAGAATCTACCTTCAGGGGTTTCCAAAATAGAGCAGGGAAAGAATAAAGCAATTCTTGTTTGAGGAGATGGATCAGAAGGTCAGGAAATGATATCCAAGTTTAGTGATTCCTCTTTGACATGAAAGAACGGAGACCAATTTAAAACTCTCGTTGGTACACCATTGAGAGATATCCCACACGCCCTTCCATAATCGATAAAAATCTTCTTCATGCGTGGTTCGAAACAAAATAAGCCGAGAATCCAATAAACCAACTGTAAAAACCCCTTTAAGACCAATATTTCTAATATCCCAATGAATATTTTCCAATAAAGGATACTTGTAAGCGAATTTCCCTACCAAAGTGTGCTTAAACGGAATGGACAATTGTTCAACCTCAACTTGTGTAAAGAAAAACCTAGGCTCGCCCTTATGAGATTGAGGTTTTTTATGGCAATTGTTGTTTCAGAATCAATAGTTTTGGAGAACAAGGCCGAAAAGGATTTCCATCCCCAAGGATTATCTTTGTCCAATGGTTGATCCACCGGCAGAGAAGCCTCCATAGCTTACATCTCAAGTTAGGGCTGAAGAGAGAATTACTAGAGAGAGTTGCACATTTTATGCTCATGTCTATACGTATATTTCCAGAGAAAATAATCGATATTGTATTGAAACAAATAAATAACATTCTTACAAAGTGGAAGATGGACTACTCAACTTAGAAGTTACAAGTATAACAGCGTGAACTAATATAAACTATAAACAAATGTCTAATTTAGGTATCTAAAAATTCTCATCTAAACTAGCATTACTGGAAGACCAAATATAATAACAATCTATGTGGAAAACAAAATGCCAAGGCGACGTAACTCATGATTTACTCCATTTCTAACACAGATTTTTATCGATCCAACTTGAGACATAATGTTCATCAAAGAAGACCTGAGCATGTTGAGGTGATAATAGTTATAGCCATATCAACTTGTCTTCCTTACAATCACATAAAGTGTGGACCACAGTTTTTATGTTACGAGAACATCTTGCCTCATTTGCAATGTCATGTCGAAGTAACAAAGCATTGGTCTTGAGTCTATCCCTACAAGCTAATCAGAGAAGAGCTGAATATCTCAAGGGTGCCTTGCTAGACCATACCAATTTCCATTTTGGATCATACAATAAGTTAGCCTTATCCATGGATTGATAAACCGACTTAGACGAAAAAACAGCACTGGCAGCCAAATTCCATCTTGATTGGTCCCTATCATTTGAATTTGTAATCGCAAGTTGGAGAGTCCCCTGACTATTTGGATCAAGGAATTGTTCCAACATAAGTATATCCAAGCCATTAAGAGCATCATGGTAATCGGTCACCAATTTATATCTTTCATGAGAAGGGATAATTTGAGTCATGATATGCATGGAGGGGGGGAGGGTCGAATAACCATGTATCCTGCCAGAACAGTATCGTCTTCCCATTTCCAAGAGACCATGTCATATTATCCCAAAGCAACCGAACTCCATATAATATGTTGCACGATGTATGTGATGCTGCTCTAGTCCTGCCACTAGCTAAGCAAATTAAAAGGTTGCTATATTTAGTAGAAAGTTTACCCAAAGTTTGTCCATTTTGGTAAATAGTCACCACACTAGTTTAGACAAGGTAGTTTGATTAACAAGTTTAAGAGACTTCAATCCGAGACCACCTATAGACTTCCATTTGCAAACATCTCTCTAATTGACCATATGTAAATGTCTTTGGCCACCGATTTCTCCCCATATAAATGCTCGACAGACAAGATCCAAATCATGTAAAGTTTTGGCTATTAGCTTTGAAGTCCGCATATAATAAGTTGGGATGGAACCAAGAAC
The DNA here is from genome assembly GCA_028571225.1 of Parsonsia alboflavescens. NCBI lineage: Eukaryota > Viridiplantae > Streptophyta > Magnoliopsida > Gentianales > Apocynaceae > Parsonsia > Parsonsia alboflavescens. The sequence continues at coordinate 10,921 of JAOXNR010053635.1, read as the reverse complement.
CATCTAAAGAAGCAAGATGGGGGAACCAAGTGATAACACCCTACTCTTCCAGCCACTCAACTTCTTTTGTCGTTTATTCACAAGAAAATCATACATATTGCTATACACTCGAGAGTGAATCAATAGAACTCCAAGATATGTACTAAGATTATTTTTGCATTGGATTATCATCTTGATAGCTAATGTTCTTTGTCCTTCAAGGGAGATATTTAGGGAAGCATAAAAGGTAGACTTTGCCAGATTGATCTTCTACCCAGATGCCATACAAAAGTTCCTTTGGGCATTCCCCATGTAATAGACTTGTGAAATCGATGCTTCTCCAAATAAAAATAAATCATCGACGAAGAAAATGTGAGATATGATGGCTGCACGGCCTACCACATAGATACCTTTACTAGTATTTCTAGCCATTGCATGATTTATATTCATGGCAAGAACTTCCATGCACAATGTACATAAATAGGGAGATAATGGATCCCCTTTTCGAATGCCCCGAGATGGTTGAAAACTTCTAAGCTTGATATCATTTAGCAGGATGGAGAAATTGGACGATGGCATGATGTTCATAATTAATTCAACTATTTCCTTGGAAAAAACAATCCAACATCATATGATTTTTTAGAAAATCCCAATCAATCCAATTGTAAGCCTTCTTGAGATCAAGCTTGACAGCCATCCAACCCTTTCTTCCTTTTTTCCTTTTCATTGAATGCAACAGCTCATAGACAAATACCATATTGTTTGAAGCTTGACGTCCAGTAATAAAATTGCTTTGGTTCTCACATACTAATTTGTTCATTACTAGCTTTAGTCTATTAGCAATTGATGGAGTCTAAGGAAGTGTTAGAAGTGATTTAATCATCCATTTGAGGATGAATACGCTAAGCAAATTGTTAATTCATTTGCTCCAAGAACGTGTAGAAGATCATTGTTTAGAAGCTCCAACACATTCAAGGGAAGGAAATCAAGTTGACAAACATTGCTTTATACTAGGGAAAACTTGGTGGACGAAAATGGAGCAAACAGATACAAATCGGGAATAATTTTAGGGCAAGTCATTTGGTCAAACCTATTTGACCATGAATTTTTTATGTTTTTAATTAGTTTTAGTCCTTATTTGATTAGGAAACTTTTCCAATATGTCTCCAATCAATATTTTATTGTTATTTAGGTTTAGTAATTTATTCCAATTATGATGGAGTCCAAAAAAGTGTACGAAGTGAGGATTTAATTATCCATTCGAGGGCAAATGCGTTGAAGAATTCGTTAAGTCGATTGGACCAAGAATAAGAAAAAGAAATTCAATTTGAAGCACCAAAGATTATTAAGGGTGAATTCCAAGTTAATAAAATATTGTTATATAATAAGGAAATCTTAGATATTAAAAGGACTCAAAACGAAGGAAAGGGAGAAAAAAACAGAGAAGTATCTGTTCGATCCTTGACTTGGTCATCGACTCCAGTCAAATGTCGAAAAGCCAGCTATTTCAACTGACGACAGAGACAAATCAACAACCGACGCAGGTTCTTCCAATTAATAGGCTCCAATTATCCATCTTCAGTCTCAACACCGATTGATTCAAAACATGCACCAGTGAATTTCCATGCTCTGGTGAAGAGTCATATTGCTAGTCAAGTTGATGATTCCATCAAGTTGAGTTTTGGCCCACTTTGTATCGGCCCAATCTGCATGCTTCATCAATCAATTTGTATTCAAATTAGTGAATTACAAAATTAAAGATCAATTTGTATTCTTCATCAAGTCACAACAAAATTAAGATCAACACAAGCTTTGGTTCATATGTTTGCAAGTTTTGGTAAACTGAAGTTTGAATTTGTTATTTTGATAGTTTTTAAATTAACTCCTTTTATTTAAATATTTTCCTAATTCCATTAGGCGATTATTCTAGAATGTTTTAAGCTAATATTTTATTATTCGTTTTATTCAATTAGGCATCTTGTAATGTATTATTCCAAGGACAATTAAATTTATTCAACATATTTCGAGATTTGGGAGAATTCTCTATCTTCTTTAGTTCTTCATTGAACTTTTAACTTATCAAACAATTTATCTTAGGTTGTTTGTGGCATCACCCTTTTGGAGATCTTGGTTTATGCTTGAGAAACAACATCGGGTCAATATAGGTTCAAGCGACAAACATAGTAATCGTCTTGGACAAAGTTTCATACTCGTATCAGGTCTAGCTCTAGCTAGTCAAGAGCTCGGTTCGCATCAAATTAGGATTCTTAGAATACTTTCCTAATTTTTATTAGACAAGAATTAGGCATCTTTTGTTATTATATATAGGGCTACTGTAAGTTATTTTATAATCAGATTATTATTCAATATAATTTGAGGTTTGAAAGCATTCTATGTCTTCTTTGGTTTTTCATTGAACTCTTAACTTATCAAATAATTTAGCTTGAATTGTTTGTGGCGTCACCCTTTTGGAGATATTGGTTCGAGCTTGAGAAATAATGTCTGGTCAATATACGTTTAAGCATCAAATCTATTAATCGTCTGGTGTAAAATTTCATACTTGTGTCGAGTCTAACTAATCAAGACTTAAGATGGCATCAACAATAACCTTGTAATAATTTTCATGATAACATTATAAAGTGCAATAGGTTGGAGATGGGAAACTTCCTTTGGAGAATCTCTCTTGGAATCAAAGAAATGAGGGTGTTATTCGTCTCTGATGGAATTATGCAGTTGCTCCAATTTTGCTAAATAAAATCAAAGATCATTGAACCCAAAATGTACTCATATTTCTAGTAGAAAGCAGGAATAAAACCATTGGGATTGACAACTTTAGATAGCCCCATTTGAAAGACCGCATCCCATACCTCCGTAATATCCACTTGCTTGTTAAGTGCATCAATCTCATTAGAGGTTTAAAACTGGAAAGTACCACTACAGTATTGAAGGAGTAATCGCTAAGTTAAGCTTTGATAGCTTAGTGGTAAGCAGTAACACTTGGGATCGGAAGGTCTCAAGTTCGAGACACACAGAGGGTAGGTGGAGTGTCACTATTGATCCTCAATGGGAGGGAGGCCAAGGGAAGGGGTGGGTGTTAAAAAAAAAAATTTGTTGCATCTTTACTACATAAGTTGGCATAGAAATCTCCAACTAATTCCCCCATGGTGACCAGATCATCCACCCAGTTCCTCACTCTATACTTCAATCCTGTAATCTTCTTCTTGGCCCTTTTTGAACTATTGACATATGAAAAAAAAATCTAAGGTTCTACTTTCGCTACTTCGGCCAATTAACTTGGGACCTTTGAAGCTAAAATACCTTCTCTTATTGCAGCAGTAACAAATATTCTTCAGTTAACTCCTTTTCAAGTGTTCTTGAAAAGGTTGAAGGCTAACTACTTAAGAACTCTTGCACCACTTTGAGATGAGCTAGACATCTTCTTTTTTTTTTTTTTTTCCTAACAATAATACCAAAGTGCTGCTATTTCCAAACTTGTCATAAAAAGTTTCATTCGCTCTTGAAAGACAAAAATAGAGAATCCCAAGTATCATGTACTAGAGTTTCAAATGATGGTGAGGAGAACCAAGTAGCTTCCATTTGGAAGAGTTGTGGAGAAACATGACAAGAATTAGAATTACATGCATCTAACAAAATGGGGTTATGGTCAGAGTAGACTCTTGGCAAATGGAAAACTAAGCCTTCCAAAAATAACATTCTCTATTGGCCATTACACAAAACACGATCTAGGAGCTCCAAGATCAAAGATCCATCTTCTTGTCTATTTGACCATGTGAAAGGGCTCCCAAGAACCTTAAATCCATAAGCCCACACCTATTTAGCATAATTTTGCCCACCTTTTTTCTAATTAGAACATAGCATTTGATTGAAATCTTTGATCACCATCCAAGGCAAAGGGATAACATCACTCAATCTACCCAAATAGTATCAACATAAATTACGGAGTTCAGGTTTTGGTGAAGCATATATCACAGTGAATACCTATTGTACCAAAGAACCCTCTCGAACAGCCATACTAATAGATTGTTCATTGCTAGACAATAGCGAAGGCTGACATTGCTGTCATTCTATAAGACCTAAATGCCACTAGCAAATCTTCGTGCTTCAATGGAGATGATACTAAAAAAGGTAGAACAGTGAATGATTTTGTTAGCCTTAAAACTGTGAACTTTTAGTTCTATAATTACCAAAATCCAAGGTTTATGTTGTCTAAGAAGATCAAATAATGCATGGTAAAAAGGGGTTGAAGAAGCCGCTCTATAGTTCCACATGAGGATTCTTATATTGATAAGTTGGAAGTGTTAATCAAACCCAAACAGTCTAAACCGTCTCCACTAGGCTCAACAGGGATTATCTGGCATGAACTCTCATCTTCAGGTACAGCATCCCCATGTATTACATCATCAACTAAAGATAAATTCGTTTCCATAACTGTATCCTTCCCATCTGCAAAATTATCCAACGACCTACCAAGTGGAGTTGTGGCTTTCATAATGGTAGAAAAGCTAGGGTTTGTGATAGTCTTCATGAGGTCTGCTCTAGGTGATTCAACACTATTTGGATTAATGGGATATATATTTGAAATATTTTTCTGATTGCTCAATTGAGACCATACAATGCCTAACATGCTAGTGGAGGACATTGGATCTTGTGAAGGAGACTTCCCAAAAGAGGAAGAAACCACTCCTATCATCTTACTTCTAGGGTTTGCAATCTTAACTATTTCTTAGTAGCCCCTCATAGCTACACCACCTCTCATTCTAGACAAACCTCTACGTGTATGCCGGTGAAACTAGGTGGTAGCCCAGGAACAACCGAGATGTTCTCCTTAAGGGAATCAATATCCCCAACATCGTTTTCTTCCAAATCATTAAGAATAGAAAACCTCGATCCATTATCCTAGGGTAAAGTCTTCCCAACACCTTCATGGAAATTACCAAAATCAATACGGATTCTGCCTTTCTTAGATGGCTTTGATTTTTTTTTTCTCTACCAATCACTCTAGAGGATCAGAACATATTGGTGGGCTTGAAGGGATGCATAATATAAGGGTTTCTAAAGTAATTAATAGTTTCTTTAGTAGGAGCAGCCATCTCCTTCCCCAACAACAATCCTGGTGTCAAATTCTGACAACGAGAAAATGTTTTAGGCAACATCCAAGGACCATGTCTGCAAACATCCCAGATAAGCTAAGGTTTAGGTCTTTGGAAACCTCCTCTGTCATGCTTTCTGTAGCCATTGAATTTGTAGCTTCAAAAGGATTAAGGCGGTTTAAAGAGCAAAGTTTGAAGGCGAAACATATTTCTTGCAATCCGTCATATTCAACTGATTGTGATCGACCACAAACACTAATACAAGGCACTCGAGGTTTTGAAAAATTTAGTTCAACACAGGCTCTGGCATATCCCCCTTAGCAGCTTGCATGGTCATTGTATCCACTCGTATTGGTTTCCCAATAAGACTCACCATGCCATGCAAAATAGATTTCTCAAAGAATTCAATTGGAATCATTATAAATCTAATCCATATCATTATCATATCATTACTATGGAAGGAATACATGTAGATGAGGCGAAGGTAAGGGCAATCAGAGAATGACCAACTCCTAAAACAGTTTCTGAAGGTAGGAGTTTCCATGGGTTGGCCACTTTCTATAGGCGATTTATCAAAAATTTCAATACTATTGCAGCCCCAATCACTGAATGTATGAAGAAAGGTAAGTTTATATGGGGAGAAGAGGCTGATACTAGTTTTGCCATACTAAAAGAAAAGTTATGTATTGTGCCTATTCTTGCCTTACCTGATTTTGACAAGCTGTTTGAAGTGGATTGTGACACCAATGAAGTAGGTATAGGCGCTGTTTTGTCTCAAGAGTGTATACCAATTTGCTGTTTCAGTGAGAAGCTAAGTGATGCCAAACAGAGGTGGAGCACTTATGTCAAAGAGTTTTACTTTGTAAAGGCTTTGAAGACATGGGAGCATTATTTGATTGGCAAAGAATTTGTGCTTTGTTCTGAACATGAAACTTTGAAATATCTGAATAGGCAAAATAGGATCAGTGAAGATATGCATAAGCAATGGTGTCAATTTTTTGCAAAAATTTCCTTTCAAATTGTAGCACAAATTAGGTGTGCATGATGTTGTGGTAGACGCGTTGAGTAGGAGAGTTGGCTTGCTGATTACATTAAGTCAAGACATCTTGGGGTTAGAGCTGAAAAACTACTACGTGGATGATGAAGGCTTTGGGCAAACTTGGGAGTCATGTGCTACTGGTCAACCTATGCAAGACTTTTATGCCAAGATGGCTACTTGATGGGTAGCAATCAGCTTTGCCTTCCTGGAACATCTTTGTGAGAGAATATAATTCGTGACTTACATGAAAGCAGGTTGGCAGCACACTTAGGGCATAATTGTTGCAGTTCGAGAGCGATTTTACTGGCCTCAATTGCTTAGAGATGTTAGCAAGTCCTTGCAAAATTGTTATATCTGTCAGATTGCTAAGGGGCAATCTCAGAACCCAGATCTGTATATGCCTTTACCTGTTCTTGACAATATATGGGAAGATCTATCTATGGACTTTGTGCTTGGTTTGCCATGGACATAAAAGGGCGTGGATTCTTTTTTTTGTTGTAGTTGACAAGTTCTCGAAGATGGCACACTTCATTCGGCCAGATTATTCTTTAAGGAGGTGGTTCGTTTGCATGGTGTCCCTAAGTCTATTACTTCTGACAGGGATAACAAATTTCTAGGGCATTTTTGGCTGACTCAGTGGAAGCTATTTGACACATGTTTGAATTTCAGTAGCACAGCTCATCCACAAAGTGATTGGCAGACTGCGGTGGTTAATAGAACTTTGGGAAGCTTACTTCGAAGCATTTGTGGGGATAAACTGAAGCAGTGGGATATTGCTTTACCACAAGCCGAATGCAGTTCATAGTTCTATTGGCAAGTCTCCTTTCTCTATTGTTTATACTAAGGCACCTTAGCATACTCTGGATTTGGTACGATTTCTGAAGCAAGTGGAGAAGAATGTAGCTGCGGATCATATGACTAAACAGATTGTTGAAGTACATCATGAAGTCAAACAACAACTTCAGGAAGCTAATTAGAGGTATAAAGCTGCAGCAGATAAACCTAGGCGAAAGCAAGTGTTTCAAGAAGGTAATTAGGTCATGGTTTTCCTTCAGAAAGAGCGATTACCTGTTGGGTCTTGTAGCAAATTATACCCAAGGAAGTTTGGGCCTTATACTGTCAGCAAGAAGATCAATGATAATGCTTATGTTGTTGACCTTCCATGTAGCGTGGTATTTCAAATACTTTCAATGTGGCTGATTTGTCACCATTTCATGAGTCTACTGAGTCATTATATCCAATTTCTGATTTTTAACTCGAGGATGAGTTCTTTCCAAGTGGGTAAGAATGATGTGGAATCGTTTAATTGATTTTTCATTTATTTTTGGATTTTCTACAATTTATTTATTTCAGTTTTGAATTTTCTGATGTTTTGCAATTTAATTATTTCAGGGGTATTTTTGTAATTTGACGTTATGTGTTTCTAATATGATTAGGGTTTTGCCACTAAGGCTATATAAGCTTGTTTTAAAAGGTCTGCGGGGGATGCATTATTATAAATAAATTGAATTTCGAGATTTTATTTTTTAAATAAGGTTTTGTTTGGTTGAATCGCTAAACGCTGCGTCAGTGCATTCTATAGCATTTACACTATATATATATATATATATATATATATATATATATATGTAAAAAAAGTTGTGCAGCTTTTTACACTTAATAAATATTTTTTTTTCCCTAAGTCTGAAATTAATTTTTATACCTCAATAGTTTAGGTCAAGCTATAATCTCCATTGGGCGTCTCACTATTCTCGCCCTCCTTTGTGGAGAATACAGCGGAACATTGGGAAGGGCAAGAGGAACAAAAATTACTAGCATTTGAAAGTTTTTTTTAGTCTTAATTTCGGTTATCAGAACTTTAAGATCTGAATTAAAAACATATGCGTACGTTTTAAATGTGAGCCTTATTATTTTTTTGATCCTGTATAGATTTGTATCTTCAAATGATTTTTTTTTTTTAAAGCTCTCAGTCTTCTCTTCTTCTGCTTATCCAGAGGGGTTGTTAAGATTTGAACTCGAGATTTATAATCTGCACACTTACTACTCCTGGGATCTTTCCAAAGGGACAATTATTTGTTATTAACTAGATATACTATATATAATTTAATTTTAAAATAATACTTCCTTCATTTAAAATCAAATATTAATTAAATAAAACATTACTTAGAGTATCTGACATTTTGAGAAGTTACTAATTCATTCTTCTCACTAATGTGATGAATTGTAAGACCTTTGGACATGTGGACATAAATCTCTCAGTCTTCTTTTGCTTATTCAGAGGGGTTGTTAAGATTCGAACTCAAGATTTATAATGTGCACACTTACTACTCCTGGGATGTTTCCAAAGGGACAATTATTTGTTATTAACTAGATATACTAAATATAATTTAATTTTAAAATAATACTTCCTTCATTTAAAATCAAATATTAATTAAATAAAACATTACTTAGAGTATC
>JAOXNR010053634.1:0-13871 GCA_028571225.1 Parsonsia alboflavescens | reverse complement strand
TTCGAAGGGGGAAGGGGATCCTAAAGTTGTCATCGTGAACAAAATTCAGAGGACTTACTAGGGTGGCATCAGTGGTGATATTGGCGGTAATTGTCCATCCGGTCCAAATGATCATGAAAGGGCAGGATTTGTAGATACAAATGATGAAGTTAGGACATCCCGAGGTTCCACATGCCTTCTGCTATCAACATCTGAAAGAAAACTTAAAGACAAAGTGCAAAAATCCTCAGGTTGCACTCCGTTTTAAAAATGTGGCATATGCCTATGACAAGCAAACATGTGAACCTCTATTTTGGAGACATTAAAGAGATGGACCTTTGAGTTCATCGTTGGTTGGATGTCGAGGTAGGATGCTCGAGATGGTCACGGGCATATTGTCCAAACAATCGCTACAACCAAATGACGAGCAATATCGTAGAGTCCTTCAACCACGTGATCAAGAAAGCTTAGAAATTGCCCATTACATTTGCACATGAGTGTTTCAGGAGTTTGTGTCAAGTTTGGTTCAACAAATGCAGGGAAGTAGCAACTACAATGTCAAATATTATCACCAAGCGAGCGATGGAAAGAATTAAGGAAGAAGCTGTGAAAGTTAACCTTGAAAGGTTACAAACTATATCCATTTGGGATAGAGAGGAATATGTTGTAGAAAATCCACCAAAGGAACCAAATTTTCTGGTGGATATAGTTTGAATCCTAATTTGAAAAAAAAAATACTTTAGGGACCAAAATGAAAGGAGGATATAGTTTGAGTCCTAATTTGGTCCCTAAGTACTTTAGGGATCAAATTGCAAAAAGGTATAGTTTGAATTCTAATTTGGCCAAAAAAAAAACTTAGATTCCAACATAAATAACAATTATGATTCCAACAAAATCTTTTCAAATTTTGAAGAGAACTAATAATAACATCTTACATCTCTACTCTATATCTTAATCTCGAAGGCATACTGCATCAGCTCACCTAGATACAAAACCATCCCACAAAAGCGATCCTTCGCTACAACGATAAGCAAAATATTCAGCTTTATAAGCCTTTCTTGCTTTGTTCCATGAAGTACATGCTAACTGGAAGTTTTCTGCATCAACAATCCAGAGCTTCGAAACAATCAATTTCAACAATTCAGTGGGAAGATTGGCCCAATCTCTTTTAACTCCATTCTCGACCATATCTCTTATTCTTCTTCTGCAGTCATGAAATTGGAAAAAAAAATTATAACAAGCACATCAGGAAAAAAAATGTGCAAACCCATTTTGATATTTGTATCAGTGATTTCGAGACACAAGCACATGCATTTCGAAACACTAGCACAGGTATTTCGTGAAACAATATAAATTCGAGATAAAAAAACATTTCGAGACAGTAGAGACAATTTTTAGACCAGTCATTTAGAGACAATATTCAAAACAAATGCAAGCTATTCGAGACAATAAGACAACTAGACAAGCTATTTCGAGACAACAATCCAATTTTCTAGACAATAAGACAATTTCGAGACTAAGACATGTTAATCCATGCTTTCAACAAACTACAAAATCTTAATTAAACAACACACAAAATCAATCGAGACAGAATCAACCCTTTCGATACACAACAAAAAATTTCGAGACACAATAAAAAAATTTCAAGACACAACCATACAATTTCGAGACACAACACACAATATCGAGATACAATCAAACAATTTCGAGACAAATTCAAATAATTTCGAGACACAACCAAACAATTTCGATACAAAACCAAAGAATTTCGAGACAAATTAAAACAATTTTGATACACAAAAAACCAATTTCGAGACAAATTCAAATAATTTCGAGATACAATTTCAAATTCATGCACGATTGTCCGAGACAGTTGCAACAAAATACAAAATCGAAATAAACAATATATAGCATATTCGACACAAAATCAAGATTTAAGTTTGAAGAAAAAACCTATCGGTAATGGCAGCGGCGACGACGACGAAGTGATCTACAGGCGAATGGCACCATCGCCGGAGTGTGAATTCTACCAAAGTGTGTCGTGAAAATGGAATGAAGGGCAGTTTCGGTTGGGAGTGAAGAAAATGAGAGTGGAAGAAGGGAAGAAAGTGGAGAGTTTCGGTTGTTTGGTTGTGAAGAAGGTGGGGAGTCGGTCTTGAAATGGAAGAAACGAAATCGTTGGTACCCTTGTTTCGATTTGGGTATAAGGGTAATGAAGTAATTTTTCATTTCTGTTATAATTTTTATAATCCAAAAATGTTTAAATTGACTTTTGGGTATAGGTTGAAACTGGGGCAACCCAATTGGATAAAATTGAAATGTTTTCAAAAATTGAGTAAAAAATTGGGTAAAATTGAAATTAAGTCAATCTATTTGGGTATATTTGAGAATTAATTGGAGGCAAAGGAAGGCGTGGGAAACAACTTCCATTGCTTTTAGATTTTGACTTGACTCTATGAAAATGTAATGGAAAGGTGATCTCATTCTTATCCTTTTCTACAGATCAAAGGTCCAAAAAACCCTGATCTATGTACGGAACCGAGCGCTCCGCGCGAGGCACAAAGTATTAAGTAGAATTTATATCTCGGGGATCAACGTTGACCTAATCCAAATGGAGAAATACATAAAAATCAAAAATCATTCTCAATGGTCTTTGTTCCCTTCTCTTGGATATAACCAAATTTGCGCCAATTTTTGTTCATGTAAAATAATTAATGGAACATGCCAAGATTATATACGATTAAATGGATCAAGATGGCTCCGAATTTTTTATTATATATTTGTGTATCACTCTCCGCTTTATTCGTAAAAATTTTTTTAAAAAATTTGACACACAAAATATTCATAAAAATCAAATTCTTCTAAGATTTAGTAGATAAAACATACAAAAAATATTGAATTCTTTTGGAAGATTTTTATTAGTATATTGACACATATATGTGTAATAAAATATCCATAGTCAACCATGATATTTTGTTCTCATAATTCATTCTAGCTGTCAATTTAGTCTTTAATTAATTTTGAAGAGAAAACAAAAAAGAGAAAAATCAAATAAAATTTCTCATTTTAATAAAAAAATCATTTTCTTCATGGAATTAAATGTTTCCATTTCTATTATCAATTGTTCAAGATTAAATGTCTCGTTAACTAATTTCCTTAATTTTAGATTTTTATTCACTTGTCCAAAGATCTTAAATACCATTAATTATATTAATAAAAATGATAAACTGGTAATTTTTACAAAATTCAAATACACACCAAAAATTTATTGGATCGAGGTAAAATAAAATATTCATATTTGGACGGAAAGAGTGATCATTAAATAAATGATATACATTCAGTTATGAGGTTTATAGTGTTTTCAATAATATGAACTTTTTTATCCTTATGAAATGGTCATGTGCAAGTCACGTGTCCAGCTCCGTCATGGATGATAGTTTGGATCATTTTGATCACTCATAAAAATATAAAGGACTATTATAACTTTGAATAAATAGTTAAAATTGAATTTTAATTTGATGAAAGTTTATGAGATCAAATATGCTAAAAGTTCAAATAAAGCATGATTATAATTAGTAGATCTGGATTTATAATTAATAGCCCAAATCTACGTACGTACAGGCAGGTTCATCGAATTGGATTTCCATGGGCTGAAGCTATGGGGGAGACTGGGACACCAGCAGGGTACCAAGTGGGCCGGTGCGGTTCCTCAAGTTTTATTCCACCGAAATTGTGCTGCCTGCAGATTGGAAGAATGGAGCGGTATAAGATACGGGCTAAAGATTTAATAACCGTGCAATCATCATATGGGAAAAGGGATAGCTCGATATCGTGAACTGGAAAATTATTTGCAAATGGGCAGTGCTGGTAATGATTCATGAACATGGTGTGATGGATTGTGATTTTCTGTTTTTGATCATTTGGTTCTCAATATATAATATACCATCCTCCTTCCACATAATTGATACTAAAATAGCCATATATAGAAGAATATCGTCAGTAAAGAAAGAAAAAAAATATTTATGAAAAGAATATATAATATTGGAGGGAAAATTAAGTAAAATAACCATTAAATTAATAACAATAACTTATAATAAAGGACAAAAAAAAGTTATAACAATAACTTATAATAAAGGACCATTTGGGGACAATCCAATGGATGAAATGGCAAGCGGGCATACCTTATAATTGCAAACAAAATCTGTCCAAAATAAATCTCCTTATTTATATTATAAATTGAATATTTTGTTTCTTAAATTAGTAGTAATGGAGCTTGAAAACGATCTTTGGGTCACCCTAAACCATGATGGTGTCCGTAATCACAACCTAAAAGAAAAATCAAATCACTAGAGTGGATTGTCGCCATGAGTATAACTCTAATACCTAAGTCAGCATTCGATGAAAGTAAATTGAATCAATCCCCCTTTTCTTTTCATCTCTGTCTGTTCGATAAAGTATATGAGCAATTAGTTACCAGTTAGGTGAAGTAACCCTATTGGATTGAATCTCAATAAAGTGAAAGTAGGCATTTAGGATAATTGTGAGATCATATCCCGTCAATTATTTCTAAAATCATGGAGTTTCCATGATGGTAGATGTCTTGTCTTTGGTGAATGAGTTATGAGTTTGCTATTGACTTATGAACCATCTTCGCAACCTCCCAATGAGCATCTAAGGTCGCGATGAGCTATTTGGAGGTCGTGATGAGTGGTTTAAATCTTACCATATGTATCAAATGTTGTAGATATTCAATCGTAACATGAAAGATTCACGAAAAAGGTTAGAGCTCACTGATTCATAACTTGTGGTCCAATGAGACCTTTCCTTAGCTTGTTGAAGGTCAGTAACCTAGGAGGTCGATGGCCAGGGGATCATTGATATTGAATTCTAGCTAGAAGGAGTAATAATTACAGTAAATAACAAAATTTTCATATCAATTATTACCACCAGTAGCCCCTAAACTCCCCAATATTTTGGTTTTAGCATTTAAACATTTTTTTTTTTTTCATATTTGAGACACTTCAACCATCAAAATTTAACCAAATTGTTAGACACTTCACCCCGGCCATTTATCCCTTTAGGACAGCCAGACAAACCGAGCTTGATGAGCTTTTTTTATCATGCGTGACATATTCAAACAGAAATACAATGGAACATGTTCCCCCAACAAACTTACATATAACTCGAGCCTTAAACTAAAATATATTCTTTCAAATCAAATATTTTGTGCACAAATTCCTTTGAAAACCCATAGAAAAATTGATAAATATTTTCAAAAAAAAAATCAATAAAAACAATTAAATAAGGATCCAAATCAAATCATGTATTTGTAAAAATTTTATACAATATAAGTATTTATTTTAGAAAGAAGAGTAACGTAATACTCACCTTGCCAAATCTCATATCTGAATCTCAACCAAGTAAATTCCAAAAATCCATCTAAATCTCAATCAAATAAAAATTAAACAGTTTATTAGAAAAAGAAGATCAAGATCCAAATATTTACTATAATTATTGATAAATAACTTACCCTTCCGATGCGATTTCGACTTTTCTAAGACATTGTCTATTAGGATTTTATTAGAAGTTGTCCCAGCATACTTCTCCAAATAAAACAAAATTAATTTTTCAAACCCTAAAGCTTATAATTATCTTTATAAAGGAATGATAATGTGTGCTACGAAACACACACTAACAAGTGCTCCAATTAAGTCTCTAACGGTTGATTGTTAAGGAAAAAAATAAATTCTTCTATAAAAAATTATTTTTTCAAATATTTTTTATAAACTAAACTTTAGGGATACTTGATTAAATTTTAATTAATTTTTTTAAAAAAATAAGATAGTTTGACCATTAATTTTGACCGTTAAAAACTTAATTGGAACACTTGTTAATGTATACTCCATAGCACACACTAACATTTATATATCAGTATATATCATCAAAGATCTCAAATAACTAATGGCCCACGTAAGACTTAAACCAATTGGATCCAAAAATGACCTCATTAATTTGGACTTATAAATCAAACCCACCATCTTGAAGGGGGATACCACAAATTGGCACTTCAGTTGAGTCTGGTTATGATTACTTAGACATGTGTGGGATTCGATTAGTACCATGAGAAAACGATGAAGAAGGCTCTCTTCAGTGATTTTGGCAGAGTTGGGCTTGTTCGACTCAAGTCGAGACAATGGGTGCCACCTTCAATTCCCAACAGAGTTGAGCCTTACCTCTGTCTAGAGTATGATAAGAGTGTTGCGGAGAATCTTGGAACTATGAATCCGTATTCTCGGTGTGGCTCTAGCATAGATAAATTGCTGGAGTTGAGCGTTCTAGACTCGGAAGCTGGGGTTTTTTTTCCAAAATTTCCCTCACATTAGCTTTTGTGAAATGCCCGTTACTATTTAAGGATTAGATTAGGCCAACTTAATTAAACTTTACTAGTTGGAGTGTCACTAATATACCAAAATAAATAAATGCTAAACCTAAAAGATCAAATAATTTAGAAGCGGGCCTCTTTTGATAGCCTTTTTACTAAGTGATTTTTATAGAAATGCTTTTTTCTTCAATTAAACTGTTTTGTGTTTTGATAAAGTAATTTATAAGTGCTTTTAAAAAAAAAAAGTTGTTTGGATGAAAAAGCAATTTTTAACTTTTTTTTTTTTTGGAAATTTTTTGAAATCAAGATAGATAGAAAATAATAATAAATAAATAAATGATGTTTTATTTAATATCAAAAGATTAAAAAAATTGTTGCATTTTTTCGAATTTTTATTCATCATAAAGTATCAAGATATATGCATGAATTAAAAAAATAAATAAATGTTAAAAAATACTGTAAAGAGAGAAATTTAAAAAATAAAAAATAAAAAAAAGAAAAAAGAAAAAGGAAAATGTTAGTATAGAAAACGTAAGGGCAAAAAAGTGAAAAACAGGTAAATAAGTATCAGAAGTGCAGGAGGCCAGATGGGGCTGAGAGTGGGTGCGGTTAAGGAGTGAGATTTTTTTTTTTTTCTTTTGTTTTAAAAAGGGAGTAAGACGAATTAAAAAAAAAAAAAAGAATACAGAAAGAGCTAGAAGCCAGAAGGTTGACGAGGGTGTGGAGAGTTGAGGAATGACACTTAAAAAAAGAAAAAGAAAAAATAAAATATAAGAAGAAATAAATAAAAAATAAAAAGGAGGACAATATGAGAGAAAAAAAATAAAAAGTTAATCCGAAAATTAAAGTGTGAGAAGTGTTTTTTTAATAAATTACTTTTTATAATTTAAAAAATAAGTTAAATTTTAACTTATAATTTTTTGAAAAAACCTAAACAAGCATATTTTTTTTCATTTAAATACTAATTAAAATAAAATAAAAATTTATTTTTCAAATTAAGTCGAAACAAACAAACCTTTATCTAAAGCTGTCAATTGGACCCGATCCGACCTAACCCGATCGACATCAAAGGATCAGACCATTTGAAGGGTTGGTCCGGACCAATCCTTTTTCATAAAGGATCACTAAAACTCCAGTCCAACCCTAACTCCACAGGATCGAGGGTCGAATGAGATCAGCCCTCTTTTTTTTTTTTTTAATTATGTTTTTAAGGAGGGCAACCGTGTAATTATCTGGAGGAGGAACATGAGCTTTGTGCTTGGGAAGAAGCTTAGCAGTCAAGACCGAAAAGCCGATGATGGCACAAGCAATCAAGAGTCCATAAACCGTCCATTTCAGGGCTTTGTTGCTGCAAACGATGCAACCTAAATCTATGTATCTCTTTTTCTTCTTCTTTGATGATCCTAAAAGTTAACGCTGTTGTGTCTCATCAAGATGATTGAAATGCTACTGATGATACAAGGTCATCTTGTCAAAATCATTGTTATTGGTTCTGCTCCGTTCATCTTCCGAAATATCTTCATGAATCTCCAATGATCCTGCCCACTAATTTGCAAAGATTATTTTCGTGTTTTCTTTGATCACTTGGAGGAGGAGGAGAATATAGAACGAAATCGAGAGAACAATTCTCTGCAGGAGAAGGATATATCATTGAATTAATCGAAAATAAATTGGAAAATCAAAAAAGAAAACGAAACAAAAAGGAAAAAATTGTTTTCTTCCTCGATAAGCAGTGATCTTGGAAGTTGGAACCCAAACTCATTTGATATATCAAATTGGTTGTGGATGAGGATCGATCCAACCCGAATTGACAGTTATATCTTCATCCTAATAATTATTCAAGAAGTTGTCAATTTTTGAGTGAAATTATTTAAATGAAATTATAAAAGTGGAAATTTGGTGATTCTGCTTTCGGTATTGCTGACTGCTGATAAGTTCAGAGTCAATACGGTTAAGACACGCAGTCTCGTTTCTTTTGTCCTCGGAGGAATTAGACATGGAGGAGGACAGATGTCTGAAGCTGGAAGGTCTATTTTCACTGGACCACCACAACAAGGTAATGCCCATTTTCGTTCTACCTTACGTCCGGTGTTTCTTGGTCTGGGCGGCTCAGGTTAGTCAGATCAAGAAAAAAAAATTTAAATATATCGTTCGCTCTTACCCTTTAATCTTTTCTTAAAAATTATTGTATAAAGTATGCATGCTGTTGAATCAACGAGTTCAATTTTAAACTAGCTAGTAAATTCTTCATATGAAAACATTATCCTTCCCCCTCATTCCAATATAAGAAATTAAATAAATTGAAATTAAAACAAGGAAAAAGGAGTGTGCGTGTGTGTGTGGGAGGGGGGAGAGATAATCAAGAGACAGTTGGGAGAAAAATCCACTAGCCCAGATTGAAATGTTTGGACGGTTAGATTAATAAATTAAGGTAAATGTGGATCTTGTTTTATACTATTCCCACCCTCCAAAATTAAATGTCTCATTTTAAATTACATTCATTTTAAAAAGAAAAGGATTTTACTTAATTCATTTTAACATTACAATATCACTTTTTTAATAAAAAAATTAACTAATTTAGGTAAATTAATGAATTTCATCTCTAAACTATTTTAAACTTTCAACGTAGATCCTCAATTTTTTTTTCTTAATTTATTAGGTCTCCAAATATTTTTTGATTTATAGGATAGGTACTTTTATGAGTTCTTCATGTCAATTTTTTCTAGTCAAAGAGCTTATGTTACAACTCAAAGAACATTCAGGGATCCAAAATGTTTAAAAAACATGTTGAGCACTAACCTTATAAATTGAAATAGTTGATGAACTTCATCCTAAAACTATTTTAACTTCTAGTGTTTGTTCCCTTTTTTTTTTTTTGTAAATCTGAATAATTTTGTCTTCAAGTTGGAACATACATCCTTTAACCTGTAGAGTAGAATTGATAGAAGGATCTATCCTACCAATCAAAAAATGTTTGTGGATATAAAAAGTTAAGGAACAAAAATTAAGGACTTATTTTGAAAGTCAAAAATAGTTTAGGGATGAAATTCACTGATTTGTCACTAATTTAAAAAATAAGAAATTCAATTCATAACAATTCAAAATCGGAAATGGTGTTAATACAATCTTTTGTGATATCAACAACTAAATTTAATTAAGAAATTTTGTTAAGTAAAATTGAAGCGAAATTATGTTCAGTAAAAGAGCGTGGGGGGTGAAATGAGGAATTTCAAAAGTTTAACACCTTTTGCCACCCGACCAGCAGGGAATGTGCAAGTTTCTTTAAAGCAAGATTTAAACGCTCACCAGGTGTTTGTAAAATTGACTGAAAGGAAATTTCATTTGATACTCCACAATGAGAATTAGTGGTTAGTGGTTAGTGGTGAAACTTGAGGAGAGCATTGGCATCATCTACAAAGTATAAAATTCTTTCCAGTACTGTGTACATCGTTTCTTTGATCTAATATACTTTTTACATTGGATGGGAAAAAAAATTGTTTCCGAGGATCAAAGATTTAAAACCCTCCGGTCAACTCGTAAAGTAGGAGTAGATAGAAAGGGGTCCCCCGGCAGCGGAGGCCGAAGCTGTCATATGGTTGGAATCATTCCTTTTTGTGACCTCAATCTTGATTTATTCCTATCTCTTACTCTAAGAAAAGGCAATCCCAAACATCACCCTAATTTGTCTTTGTTCCCATTCTTCTTACTAATATACCCTTCTGATCAAGATACACGCAATTTTAAGAATTTCCTACAGTTTAGTGCCATTTTTGTTTTCTGTTGTTTCTGAAACATTTAACCAAAACTTTGGCACCAGTAGTCACTCGAACACTTCTTTGAGTATGACGAGAGAACGAGAAAATAAGTTCATATACGCTCAGAATAATAATCAGATTTTGATCAAATTTTTATTCCAAATTGTATACATAAAGCATAATATTAAATTTTCTATTGTAATTGAATGTTTACATTTAATATATATATATATATATATATATATATATATATACAAATCAATTATTTAATTTCAATTAAAAATTGTTTTTATCTATTTCATAATAAATTAATTAGAATAAATAAATATTTTCAGTCAATCTAGAGTTTCCATCTTGAAGAATAATTGATTCCAAAAGAACAGACCATTCATATATTCAACGTCTTCATTGTTGATTAATTGGAAAATCATAAATGGTGTCATCCTACACCATATATAAAGGAGTCTCCAGAGAGATTCAAATCACACCAAAAAGTCATCCCATCTTTGGGAGAAAATGGAGCTCTCAAGTCATTTTCAAATATCGTCCCCAACTCTTCCAAAGTTCTTCAACATTCTTCATCAAAATGAGAAATTGAAGCTTCGACAAGATTCCATCAAATCAAATCAAGTCTTCATGAGAAAAGACTCGTTTGATTTGGGATTAAACATTTGTACCCTAGCCTCTATGTTTTTCCACCTCAAAAGAAGAATTGAAAGATTTCTCTACGGCGAATTTTGTACCCCATTTATTAAATTAATAAATATTTTTTTTGTCTCTATTTTCTTGTCTTATTTTGTAGGTAGATTTTGTGTGAACACTCTTTAATTAAATTACTTATTAGTTATGATCATACAAAAGTTGTGTGATACACAGCCCTTACATTAAGGAAAGAGAGTGGATATCCAATTTTGAATATTTCAAAAGGTAAATAGAAATATTTAATTTGATAAAAAAAGAAAGTAACTCCTAGTAAATCGATTATCTAAAATCATATGATATTTCATATTTTTAATCAGTATAAAAATAATCAAAGTAGGACAATTATGTATAATAATTGTGGGGGTGGGGATATCAAGGGAGAATTATTAGTCCGTCCCATCCAAGTTAGATGACCTATTGATTATTTAGTTGAGTTCAAAAGAGATAGTGTTTACATTTTTTAATACATGATTTGTTCTTTCTTTTCCAACTTTATTTGATAACAAAAATCTTTATATAATCTATATTCAATCATCTATAATAATAAGCATTTAATTAAGGAAATACTAGAAAGTGTTTTTTCTTCCAAAAAATAAAAATAAAAATTGTTTAAACCAGAGGAAGAAAATGACAGAAACCAAACCGAGGAACTTAGTTAAAACAATGGCAACGAATTGTAATCAAAGAACCCACTAGCTGGTACCCACCTTGTATGCTGGACAGCTGAGAAACCAGAATACATGAATTAGAAGCCCAGGGGAAGCTTCACCTATTGAACATTAAAAATAGTCATGACCCCAATTTCAATTTGTTACCATTTGCAATTACCAATAAGGCTGAAAGGATAACAATCTCCTATATTACCTCTCTCTTCTTCCCCTTTTTTCTTGAAAGTAATGGAATCCGTGTGCAGCTTCATCTTTAGTGAGCATAAGAACGAAGGAAAAGAAAGTCCTTTTGGTTCGGTTTCTCTTTGTCACCAGCTGTAAGTGCGTAAGAAGGGTCGGTGTCGACGCCACACAGAGTGCGCTGCCCATCATTTCTTCCTTTGTCCCGCCGCGTATTCGTGAATGCCTGCCTGTCTCTTCCCTCCCCTCCCCAATAGCCATACACACTAAAAAAAGTATATTACTGCCCTAAATAAATTTGTTCAACAGTTTGAATTGATATTCCAATTCAAACCTTTTTCCCATTGCTGACCTGTACTCCACACTTACTCCAATATTCACTCATTCCAGTCTCCACTCTCCTCTCTTTCCCCCTGGCCCCTGCTATATATATTCATACATCCATTTTACTCTCCTCACAATTCATATTACCATTTACTTTTTCTTTCCCAAGAAAGCAAGAAAAAGGGGAAGAAAAAAAATGGTTCATGTCTTTCTCTGCTTGCTCTTCCTTACTGTCTCTTCGGTAAAAGCTTGCGATCGCTGCGTGCACCAAGGCAAAGTTTCTTTCTTCAATGGAGCATCATCAGTCCTTGAATGTAAGAATCCGATTAAATTTTTTACTCATTTTTTTTTCTTCTGATCACCAAAATGGTTTTTATTTCCCCCCTCCCCTTAAATATTCTTTGCCTTTGATTCTGGAATTGGATTCGATTGCAGCTGGTGCTTGTGGCTATGGTTCCCTGGCACCCGGATTTAACGGTGGGTACTTAGCAGCAGCTATTCCCAGCTTATACAAAGACGGAGCTGGTTGTGGGGCTTGTTTTCAGGTACTGTATTGATTACCGCCACCGGCCGGCAATATATAATGCTATCCATTTTCCAAATGGGAACGCATCATCTATATTTATCTGGTCTTGGATGATTGACTTTTGAAACTTGCATTGGGTATAGATAAGATGCAAGGACCCCAAACGTTGTTCTAAACAAGGGACCCAGGTGGTTGTGACTGATCTTAATACAAATAACAAGACAGATTTCGTTCTCAGCGCCACAGCTTTCTCGGCCATGGCCCGGAAAGGCATGGATCGTGACGTCTTGAAACTCGGTATCGCCGACGTGGAATATAAGAGGTAGAAATACTTCGAATCCCATGCCCTGGTCAACAGGGTAGTAGTATAGTAGTATAAAAATAAAGTTAGCAATGGTTAATTTCCTTCAACAACCATAACATCCACGACACGACCCTACCTGCCCGGGAAGCTGTCCCGCCGGACAAGATACTGGGCAGTCTTAATTGCACCAACGGCTAAAAATAAGCACAATAGCAGTACATCTATGATTAGAAAATTTCAATATTTTAAATTGTATTATTATTAATTAAATGGTACAAATATAAATTTTGGAGCAGGGTACCTTGTGATTATACTAGTAAACGGAACTTGGCTGTACGAGTGGAAGAATCCAGCCAGAAGCCGCACTATCTTGCAATTAAGTTCTTGTACCAAGGTGGCCAGACAGAAATTGTTTCCGTTGATATAGCTGAGGTATACCAATTTTTGGATGACCATGACCATAAAGATTAAAAAAAGGGTGGTTAGGATATTTTTAATCTAATGGACTTACTATTTGTTCTAGGTTGGAAAAGGATACGACTGGAGTTACTTGAGCCGAAACCATGGAGCAATTTGGGACACGAGCAGGGTACCGAGTGGGGCGCTGCAATTCCGCTTTGTGGTGACTGCCGGATTTGATGGCAAGTATTACTGGGCAAAGACTGTGCTCCCAACATTCTGGAAAAATGGAGGAATCTACGATACCGGACTGCAGATCACAGATATTGCTCAAGAGCCTTGCGGTCCTCCATGTGATGATAGCATCTGGAAATGAAACAATTACACAAATACGATATGCTACCTAACTAAGCTTACTGTCTGTCTATAATTAAGTATGACAAAACATTACGGTTATATGTTGTAGGCTTGTTAATGAGTTCTTTTTGTTTTGTGGAAAACCATATACTGAAGATCAGAATAAGAGATGAATAAAAAGAGAGAACCAGATTTGTTACTTGTTCCTTCTGCAATAACGGAGTTGCGCCCATTTTAATATTAAGTTTGTGCAAGTTTTCCTTTCCTTCGAAATCAAGATGAATACTTATTTTGC
>JAOXNR010053633.1:0-13872 GCA_028571225.1 Parsonsia alboflavescens | reverse complement strand
AGGAAGTCGCGGCACTTTGAGGTATATAGATTGAAAAAAATTAACATCACATAAGTTTGACATTACTTTTTCAATCAGTAGCACACCAATTTCTGTGCTACGTAACACACCACAGTCTTCCTCTACATATATATATATATATATGTATATATCTATATAATCAACTTCTATATACTACGGCCAAATAATCAGAGAAAAATATATACGAGAGCTTAAAGGTCGTAGTATATTGTCAGATAATATGACTTGATTTTCTTTAATACAATGGCTCGAAATATGTAGTATATAATTTGTTTATATCACACGGCCTCAAGAAAAGCGTATAAAATAAAGTTTATACAACCAACAAATCTTCGTTTATACGACGGTTAGCAACATGTAGCATAAAATTTGTTTATGTACTACAATCCTAAGACCGTCGTATAAAATAATGTTTACACGACCAACAAATTACATTTTATACGACTGCCCTATAGGCGTGACAAATAGTTTATTTTATGCTACAGCATATACGACGGCCCAGTAGTAAAAAAATTAGTTTATACGATGGTCGTGTCTATGACCCCATATTTGGATCGTAATTTATACGGGTGTATATAATATATACGAAGATATTTTCTTTGTCGAATCTTCTTTGCCATTCCTCTATTTGCGACTGTCAAAAAACAATCGCATGTAACTTATACGAAGGCTTTTTGAGTATATACGACAGCCCTAGGGCCATTGTATATAAGGAAGTTTCACTAGTGGTGTGAGTTTAGAGATGTTTATGATGTTGATAAACAAAGTGCTACTGTGAAAATTCTTGAGCATGACAATTTCTTATTTAGAGAAAGCATGTTCAATACTTCTTTAAGTTTATTGACAGCTTTTATGGATTTTGAGTTTGTGAAAGAATATGTTTGTGACCATGGTTGTTAAAATCGCTATTTAACTCGTAAACTAGCACGAGTTCACGATCTTGTAGTATATAAATGTGTAAATTCACATCAAACTTGAAAAATAGGTAAACTAGCTAAAACTGGACGAGTTGACGGATTTTGACTTTTCCTAATTTTTTTTTTTAAAAAATCCATTAGATGTGCACTCATGAGGATTCGAATGCACACAGCAACCGCCGAACATGTCAACCAGCACTGCAACAGACCTTTATGTATTCATTAATGATGTGTTTTATATATTTGCACTTTTTTACTAGATACGATCATATGAATATAAATACATTATTAAAGTGTATTTTAATAATACATTTATAAATATCTCATATTTGTGTAATACAGATAAATTTAATTTTTAAATTTTTGTAACATTTTTAATAATTTTTACATTGACAAGTAATGTTCCAATTATTTTATCTAATAAGACCTAAATTATTTTAAAGTACTAATGTATAGAAATTTTAATTTTTATGTTTTTATTAATGTTGATGTAGTTTTTTATGTTTTCACAACATTTGCTTTTGATTGTTGATTTATTAAAAAATGTTGGATGGATTTTAATTTTCGAAAACTTGTTCGTTTTTTTGTCATTTAATTTAGAATTGACTATAATTTTGGATTTTTATTGAGATATTTATTTTATTATAAAGATATATATAGTAGCTAAATAATCCCAACGTGTTACATAGGGCAAATATTGTATAATGGTCCAGGTTTGAAACTAAACCTCTCCTCAGGAGGATAGATGGGGCGATTTGGGTGAGATCCATGTCGATCCAACTTTCGATTCACTCGTGGGACTTAGGTGCTTTGGGGGCCCACCGCGGCTCCTCTCTTCTCGAGAATCCATACATCCCTTATTAGTGTTTTAGAATGAATTTTATTTATTTATTTGTTTTGAATTTTTTAAACTTAAATTCAAATTTTAATCAAGCGAAGTTTGTTGAAGTAGCCTACTTTTGTACTATAAAGAAGAATGAGACGTATTGAATAAATATCCAAACCGCCTCCTATTTTCTATTATAGAAAAAGGGATCCCTTTCCAATAGGAAAAAGCAGGCTATTGGAATCGAACTGATGGAAATTGCATTACAAATGCAATGCTCTAACCTTTGAGCTAAGAGGGCTCACATAACATCAATTTTTTTATGCATAGTAATTCAATAAAATATTGGAATCTTGGGTATTAACTATTATTTCTTATATATAAATAAATAAATAAATAAATATATATATATTACAATTTATATATCATTATAATAAAATAAATATTAGGAATATAAACTCTACGATTTTACGAGTTGAGTTTACGATTTGAGTTTACCTGACCTCAAACGAGTTTACCTAAACTCTCGAGTTTAAAAACCTTGCTTGTGACTATGTGTTTGATGTTTCAAGACAAGTCATACATGGAGGAATTTATAAGCATGTTTATTCTTTGTTTGGTCAAAATGCTATGTTTATGCCTATAGATTCTCTGTGTGAATTGTTGATAATTGATATTATTGAGAATTACTTAGAATCTCATTCTTATGAATAGGGATACTTGAATGACCTGTTTGAGCATGACTTTGGAACATACATGAATGAAATTTCAAAGTTTGTCATAGATAACCGATTATTATGGATATTTGATATTACCATCCTTGATTCAAACTTTTATCTCTGTAGTATCATGTGTATATTCATTGTTTATCCCAATTGCTTGATTATCTTGTTTGAAATATATTCCATTATGAATGCGAGAAGGAAGTGTAAGCTTATTGAGAAGCATTGCTTGTTGAAAATTTGTGAAGAAGCTTGTAAATTTCATGATAATATGACTGGAGGAAATACTTTATGTGTTCTTGAGAATTCTAGGCATGATGAATTCCTTGATTTGTTGAATCTTGTTAGTCATCAAATTGCCTTTGAGAGTACCTCTGGTAGTCCTAAGTCCTTAGATATCTATTTGAAAAATCATGTTGTAGGACTACACATGAAAAGGAAATCTATGATTGTGGGAGCATACTTGTTGAATCCTTGTGATGGGTTATATCAATGTCATGATGAAAAATTGATCTGCATTGAAGATGATAGGCTTTAAGTTGATGAAATCTATGTTCTTGCTCTGTTCTTGATCTCTATTTGGCATGTTTGGTGGGACTACATGATGATATGGCTTATGTTTTGTGCCATGAATAGAGATATGATGAGACTTAGGAAGATTTTTACATATTCACTGTTTTTAGAAGAGCATAGTGATGCCCATCTTGATAAATTGATGAGTTTTAGCATATATGAAGAGTAATTTCTTATTCCTTTCGTACATATGTTTGATGCTTTTGATGAGGAATATGTAAATGTTATGTTAAGGGGCTATGTGTTGAGTTTATTATACTTGAATGCAAGATTTAGGGAACCTTTATTTCATGGTTTATGGGGTCATAGACCAATAGGATTTATGTCTTGTGCTTTAAATGACAGAACTTTGTTTCTTTGTTGTTCTAAGTGGCTTGTATTCTTTATCTATGATGTTTCTTCTAATGAGCTTATTGAAGGTAAGAAGAGACACATATCTATCAAAGAGAGACCCCCTCCTTTAAAGAAGGGGATGGTAAAGCATTGTCAAATTATAACTTCCATGAAGGATAACTTGGAGTTGTTTGGTAAGTATTGTCTTGATGACTCAATAAAAGTTAGTGACAATTCTCTTGTCAATGTATGACTTGAAGATTCAAGGACGAATCCTCTTGAGGTGAGGGGGGATGATGGAGATCAAGGATCAATCATATCATCAAGGAAGATATTTATTGGGGAGTTCAATGAAGGGAAGACTCATAGGAGAAGATGTGGTAATAAAGACCTTCATTTGAAGTTTGGGAGCCTATGGAAGCCTTCAAGTCATGACTTTACCAAGAATGATCAAAATGGTGAATTGAAGATTGATTACAAATTCTTGTATTTTAAATACAAGAATGAGGATTCAAGGATAGAGAGGACATTGATGGCATATGTGGAAGATAAAGAAGAAATACTTGATTTTGAAGCAATGATGAAGAGATCTACATTTGATCAAGTTGAGCCAACAAAGAAGTTGTTCCATGTTTGCAACATTGATGGGTCACTTAAGGAGTTTGAATTCTTGGAAATTTGCCTAAAAGACCTTAGTTCAAGAACACAAAGAGTACAAATTGAAGGCAAGACAAGGTATGGAACAAAGGGTGAAAGAAGAAACATGGAAAGCTGGAGCACAGAGCAACTGACACCAGATCTTCCCCAACTAACGCTGGCTTAGCAGATGAGAAATTGAGCCACCAGACAATAGCCATCCGGTCTGTCTGGTCCTCCATCCGACGACGGATGTGCCAATTTGGTCCCTTTACTTTCATTTTTTCAGTTTTGGTCCCTAAAGCATCCTTGACCCATTTGGACGATTTGACTTCTTTTTATTGACTTTTTCTTGATATTTTATGTTATTTTAAAGCGGTAAACAAGGTCCATAAGCTATTACTAGGGCAGCTTTCGTTTGGGACTATAAATTGTCTCCAATTTGTAACTGAAAGACCAACTTATTCACGAACACTTTTATTTTAAATTGAAAGAATCCTTATGGATTAAACTTAACTTTTCTTGAGTGTTCTTCTTATAACTCTGTTAAGGTTCTTAGTCTAACTCTTGGGTTCTTCAATACTTGGCTAGGGTAATTGAATTAGATTGATGAGATTCAAACCGATTGGACATATTGGAAGACAATCATGGTCAATTGGTATCTAGCTTGAACCTCTTAATGAAGTCTTAGGTTAACCTCAAATGGGTGTGTCTTTCATTGACTTGCATGAAGAATCAATTTCCATTTTGAGATCACATTAGGTTCTTAGGTTCAAGACTCGTAATGGACATGATAATATGCTTAGGATAGGTACATCATATGTTCTTAATTGTTCCAAACATGATAAATTCTTTGAGCTGTTGAATCTTGAGAATCATGAAGTTGAATTTGGGAGATATGATAGTCCTAGAAACTTGGATATCTTATTTAGAAAGCATGTGTTAGGACTATATGTGAAAAAGAGGCCTATGCTCCTAGACGAGTACTTGTTGAATTCTTGTCAATGAGTATGTCAATGTCATGATGAGAATTTGATCTTTAGTGATATTGATAGGCTTAATGTTAATAGAAACACTGTGTTTGCTATGAGCTTAATCTCTATTTGGCATGTTTGGTGGAATTACTTGATATTGTGGCTACTGTTTTGTTCCATGAATATAGATATGTTAGGATTTTGGAAGTATTTGAAAAATCCCCTATCTTTGAAATAGCATAATGATGCCCATTTTGATGAATTAATGATTTCTAATATATGTGAAGGGTATTTTCTTATTCATTTTACACATGTGTTTAATGTTTTTGATGGAGAGCATGTATATGTGATACTAAGTGATTGTTTCTTTAGCTTAATGTTATTGAATTCTAGGTTTAGACAACCTTTGTATGAAGTTTTATGGGATCATAGACCAATGGGATTTATATCTTATGCTTTGAATGATAGAATTTGGTTTCCTTGTTACATTAATGAGTTTGTATTCCTTATCTATGTTGTTTCTTATAATGAGTTTCTTGTAGTGGAAATGGAATACATATCAATAAAGGAGAGGCCACCACCTTTACGCATTGTCAAGTTATAATTTCCATGGAGGTTACTTTTGATTCTTCAATCCATGTTAGTGATCATTCTCTTTTTTTACGTAGGACTTCGAGATTCGAGGACGAATCCTCTTGAGGTAAGGGGGAATGATAGAGATCAAGGAGCTATCTTAGCATGGAAGGACTCATGAAAGTCACCTTGTGTAGATATTAGAATATTCAAGTCACTTGGTTCAAAGTATAGAGTTCTACTCTTCAAATTCAAGCTTAAAGTTGGGGATTCAAGAGGGAAGTCAAAGAACGGATTGAAGAGAAGCAAAATGAAGAGATTGATATGCAGATATAAGAACCTATACTGTAAGTATAGGGTTGATGCTTCAAGGAAGAGGAAGTCCTTGTTAGCTTTGAGAGTAGCCTTGGAAGTTCATGATAATATCTTTGAAGACTACAACCTTGAATTGCGGTTCTTATACAAAGACTTGTATTTCAAATTTAAGAATGTGGATTCAAGGATTAGGAAGGCAAAGATGACATTGATGCAAATCAAAGATGAACAACTTGAAGGTGATGCCATATTTCAAAAACTTAAGCTTGTAGATGAAGTCCCAGTCAGAGGCTTTGTTTGGTATTCAAGATTAAAGATTTATATAACATTTTACAGGGCTTGAATTCATGTTTAAACATGCTTGAAGAATGTCCAAGAAGTGTACAACTTGAGGCCAAATAAAAGTAAGCAAACAAGAAAGGAAAAAACCCAAAAAGTTGTCCAAAAAGAGACAACTAGCGCAGCAACTAGCCAAGCAACCAATGCTGGTCAGAAGAGAAGCCTACAAAGTCAACATTATGGGGCTAACCGGCACTGTGACCAACCTTGGTAACTGAAGCCAGTCATCCCTATAAAAATTGCGACACTTTTAAATTTTTTATGTTTTTCTTGGTTTCTTCTTGTTATTTTGATTATGTTTTTAGGGTTAATGTCTTTTGACCTTAGGAACGAATTATTTGGATAATTTAGGGGTTGTGGACTATATATAGTTCCTTATCTTTGTAATAGAGAAGAAATCTACAAACATGTAAACACTTTGTGTGAAGAGTTTTAAAAGATCAAACATGATCTTTCATAAGTGTTCTTGAGAGTTAATCTTAGAGATCTTAAGCCACTTCATTAAGGGCATTCGATCACTTTGGGGTGAGGTATTGAATTGTCTACCAAATAAAGATATTGGTTGTTGTTGAATTGCTAACAGAGGTCAATCTAATGACCCTTGACCCTTTGATGAGTCCTTTCTTCGCATTGATTGATTTTTTGAAGGTATGAACCCCTAAAACGTTCTACCTTCAAGAAATCACGTCAAAGATGATGTTGTTTCCAGAGAAGTACCGACACGGTGACTGGTGTGGTCACCGACTACGGTTATTCACCTTTGAATTTCATCCCTTTTCCAATGATTTACCGACCTAGTGACTAGTTGGTCCACTAGCTCTGGTTAACTATATAATCTGAAATTTTTTTAAATTGAAACCCATCCTTTTCCTATGAATCAATGAAAAAAAACCATTACTGATTCATGAAAAAAGAAATCTAAAAATGAAATACTTACCTTGGGTTGCCTCCCAAGAAGTGCCTTTGTTTAATGTCATTGGATCGACCCCATTCAAGCTCAATTGACTTCTCCAAGTTCTACGTTTGTCACCAAACAATTGAACTCTCCTCCTAAATAAATCTGGAATCGTTGACCATTTACTTTAAATTTAACTTCCACAACTCCATAGAGGAATACTTCTGTTACTTGGAATGGTTCCATAAAATCAATGCCCCATACATAACACAGTTCGACTTCTTGGATGTTATTGATAGGCATCTCATTCCTTTTAGAGAAATTTCCTGTCCTTTGACACCTATCACGATGAGAAACGAAAATATGAGCATCTTTAAATAAATTAGGCCTATAAAAACCCAATTGACGAACTTTTGCAGCCACTATTTACAAATTCATGAGTATACTCATAAATTTGTAAAAATTTAAGATACTACCTATTGGAATCGAGTACACTTGGTTCAAAATTGAAAATTGATGTGAATTCAGTAGATTCACGAGTAAACTCGTTAGACTCATTTGAATCTATAAACTCAAATGAATCAACTCGATTTTATGTTATTCCTAAATTAAAATGAAATTTAGACCATCAATGACATACACATTTGTTAAATGGTTTAGAGCTTAAAAAAATTCATTTCTTTACTAATATTGAATTTCATTACCTTCTTTTGATCAGTACTTCACATTCCCACACATAGCACTAAAGTCGTCTTCCTCCAGTTCCAAATCTCTATACGTTGACTCTTTGATAATTGAGGTCATGAGTGAGAGGAGCTTCAAGTTGGTCACTTTGCTAATGCAAACTATGACCTTCCCCAGGTCTTTATCTGATTATGCTTGTCTCATTTTTCTATTCATGTTTTTCTTATGATTTGTTAATTCGTTTGAATTTGATGTACTATAACTTTTGAATTATGAACTGTTTGGATTATGGTTTGCACGTTATATATATTTTTTAACTCTCGAGTCCTTAGGATGATGTGTGATGGGTATCAAAGAACTATCAAGATATTGGAGAACACTTGAAAGGTACCATATGAAGAGATAAGAAGAATCAAGTTCAATTCTAAAGAAGATGGAGCTTCAAGAGAGAATTCAACGAATAGATTGAAGAATTACAAGACGAAGAAGTTAGTTCATGCATATAAAGCCTTGTACTTCAAGTATAAGAATGATGGCTTGAAGATGAAAGTAAAAAAGTTGGCATTAATGCACATCAAGGAAGATTAACTTGAAGCTGATGCCGTGTTCCATGAAGTTAAGCAAAATAAACTGTTCAAGTCCCAAAAGAGTAGAAATTGAAGGCAAGACAAAGAATGAAACAAACAATGCATCTAGAGCCGAATCTTTCCCAACCGGCCTCGACTCTGCAGATGATCAGTTTGCTTTCCAGTGTGATGGAGACCAAGCACCATCAATTCCACCGGGGCCAATCACCAAAGATGAAGAAGGTGATGATGATATTTGTTCAAAACAAAGAAGAGCGATTCGACTTTGAAGCCATGATCGAAAGGGATGAACTTGAACAAGATTAAGCAAATAGGGAGTACAATTTATGGGAGGTTCAAAGCCTTGAGGATGGAGTTGGGAAGCCTAAGAGAGCTTGGAATGAAGATGGAACTAGGAAAGACAAAGATGGAGTAAAGATGGTTCGAGAAGAGCCTTGAAATAGCTGGAACAAGGAATCTGGTGCCGCTGAAGGGACAGCTGGTGTCAAATGAAGGCCACCGGACAGAGACAAAAAGTATCCGGCGCTCCATCCGGTGCAAGAGCCGGCATCGGATCTTGTTGCGACCAGAAGTTCAAGGAACTAAAACACTACTTTTTGGCCTCCCTTTTCAGCTTCTTTCTTTTGTAATTTTTACAGCCTTTTCACCCAGCCTTTTTGTTAGCTTTAGTTAGGGTTTTAGCAAGTATATGGAGGCTTAGTTTCAGCCATTTTAAAACATTCAATCCTTAGACAAAACAGAAAACTTTCTTGGAGCTTCTCCAACACCAAGATCATTTTGATCTTTGAGAGTGTCTAGAACTAGGTTCTTAGTCATTTCTCTTGGGCTCTCAATCACTTTGGGTGAGGTATTGAGTTGTCTTCCAAATCAAGAGGTTGGTTGTTGTAGTAGTTTAATCTACAAAGGTCTTCCTAATCTCCCAAAACTTACCTTTGATGAGTCCTTTATTTCATACTGATTTGGTTTGATTGTTTTATGTGAAAATTAACCCTTTCAACTACAAGAAAATCACATCATCTTTTGATATCAGAGATTGGTTATCATCAAAGGTTTGACTATTTTTCTTCTTTGAAAATCCTTTGATCTTGTATGTGTTTTTTGTTTTGTTCCTTTTACATCTATCCTAGTATTCTCTTGTGAACCTTTGTGTTTGTTGAGTTGGTCATCTAAGTCTACAGAAAAAAAAAGAAAAGAAGAAGAACATTGTTCTTAAAAGACGAAAACAAAAAAAAAACAAAAAAAAAAAAAGATAAAAAATTCGGTTATGCCAAATTGGGAATTGAGAGACTTCTTGTTTAATCTTATTGAAATTGATTGAGTTGAAGTTGAAATTGAAGTCTATTGTGATTACATTGCCTCCTATCTTTCAATTTGGAAATCAAGGGATTTGGAATAGTTGAAGTCATTGATAAATTGGTTCACAATTTCATTGCCCTCTAGGTGTTTGTTAAAATGCCTATTTGAGAATTTCTTTGGCTTCTAAGTGTTTGCTCTTTGCATTAAGTTGGTTGACCTAAAATCTTTGAAACTCTATTTTCTTGACTCTCATTTGAACAACTTCAATTAATCAGCTAAGTGATTTGTGT
The DNA here is from genome assembly GCA_028571225.1 of Parsonsia alboflavescens. Taxonomy (NCBI): domain Eukaryota; kingdom Viridiplantae; phylum Streptophyta; class Magnoliopsida; order Gentianales; family Apocynaceae; genus Parsonsia; species Parsonsia alboflavescens. Next base: position 3,891 of record JAOXNR010053633.1, on the reverse strand, counting down.
GGATCAGTTTGGTGCCTCTTGCCTAAGTGATTTGCCTATTGCTCTTGAGGGTTGATTAAGAACTATAGTGGAAAAAGGCTTTAGGAGTGAGATCAATAGAGAGAAAAGAAAAAGCCAATTGAAAGAGCAATACACTTGTGAAATGTGAGGGCAATTGTTATCCTATTTTCTTGATTGATCTTGAAAGCAAATACGACACACTGAGCTTCACCATCTTCACAAGCTTCAAACATGGGAGAAGACAATGTTGTTCTGTCTACCATCTTGGAGAGGATTGAAAACATGACCACCAACATGGGAGAGATAAGAAGGGATGTCCAAACAAGGATGGATCACTTTGAAGGACGAATGGATTCCATATAGGCCCAACCTCCAATTCCACCTATGAGGAACCAAATACCTCAACGAGGGAGAGGAAGGGGACACCAACCAATAGCCCAACCAAGGAGAAGGACTACCATGAGCAACATGCGGAGGCTGAGAGTGAGAATGAAGAAGAGAACAATGAGTACCATGTTAATGAAAGACCAAGGAGGCCAAGGAGAGAGGAAGCATTTGATGAATATCATGTTGATGATAGACCTAGGAGGCCATGAAGAGATGAAGAAGTTGATGGAAATTGGGGAAGCATCAAGTTAACGATGCCACCCTTTCATGGAGGAGACCACCCCAATGCCTACTTGGATTGGGAGAGGAGAGTTGAATCTATATTTGAATGTCATCGCTACTCCAAAGAGAAGAAAATTAGGCTTGCAATTGTGGGGTTCACGGATTATGCCATTATTTGGTGGGATCACCTAGTGACTGCTAGGCGACGACAAGACGCACCACCAATTGAGACTTGGGAAGAAATGAAGCGGCAAGTGAGAAAAAGGTTTGTGCCTAGGAATTTCCAAAGAGACCTCCACCACAAGATACAAACACTCATTCAAGGCTCTAAGGGTGTGATGCAAAATACAAGGAGATGGAGATTGCAATGATAAGGAGCAATTTGGTGGGTGAGGAAGCGGAAGCAACAACGACGAGATTTCTCCATGGTCTAAATTGAGAGATTAGTGACACACTTGAGCTACAACATTATGAAGATCTAGAAGAGATGGTACAAAAGGCCATTAAGATTGAGCACCAAGTGAAGAATAGGAAGGGATCCTATGGAAGAACCTTTGGCACCTCAAAGTTTAGCTCTTCTTCTCCCAAGGATACCAACAGTTGGCCCAAGAGGGATCAAAGAAATCCCAAAGTCACCACCAAAGAAGAGGCGCCTAGGCCTCAATTCCGTGAAGCTAAGGCCCCTCAAGGGGACAAAGGTAAAACTTTACTCCCGCCTTTTAAAGCTAGAGAAATTAAATGCTTTAAATGTCAAGGCTATGGACACTTTGCTAACCAATGTCCTAATAAGAGAGTTATCCTTATGGACAAGGGGATAGTAGAGTCCGCTAGTGAAGGGGAAGAGGAGGGGCGAGAGAATGAACATGGTAATGGGAAGGAAGATGAGGGGCATGAAAATGAGGGCATCCTTGAGGGACAATTGAATATGGTAATTAGGAGAGTTCTTAGTGCCCAAGTTAAGGAAGAAGAGGAGATGCATGATCGAGGGAAACTTGTACAGTCTCATTGTAGATAGTGGGACTTCTGTCAATGTGGCTAGTAAGTATATGGTGGAAAGGTTAAAGCTTCCATGTGTAGACCACCCAAAGCCATATAGGTTGCAATGGCTCAATGATAGTGGGGAAGTAAGGGTTGGGAAACCAGTGAGGATTGTTTTCTCCATGGGTAAATATAGTGATGAGATCCTTTGTGATGTGGTTCCCATGCAAGCCACCCATTTACTTCTTGGTAGGCCTTGGGAATTTGATAGGAAAGTTACCTTTGATGGGCACAAAAACACATATACTCTTGAATTTGAGGGGAAGAGAGTTCATTTGAATTCTTTGAAACCACATGAAGCCTACATTGTTAAAAAGAGATTACTTGAGAGGATGAAAGAATATTATAAGGAAAAAGAAAAGAGGAAAAAAAAAAGAGAGTGGAGAGAGTTCGAAAGAAAAAGAACAAGAGAAGGAGGAATCAAAAGAAAATGAGAGGAAAAGAAAGTGTGTTTCCTTGCAAAAACAAGAGAGGTGAATTATGCTTGTGAGGGTCATAGACCTATGGCTCTCTTGATATATAAGGAATCTTTACTTGCTAACTCACTTAACACTAACCCCTCTCTTCCTAGTGTTGTTTCTCCACTTTTGAAGGAATATGAGGACGTCTTTCCGGAGGAGCTACCTAGAGACTTGCCACCAATTCGGGGAATTGAGCACCAAATCGACCTTGTTCTTGGAGTACCTCCTCCAAACAAGCCTGCTTATAGAACAAACCCAAAGGAAGCCAAGGAATTACATAGGCATGTGGAGGAGCTACTCCAAAAGGGGTATGTGAGAGAAAGTATGAGCCCATGCACCGTTCCGGTCTTGTTGGTGCCAAAGAAGGATGGCACGTGGAGGATGTGCGTTGATTGTTGAGCCATCAACAAGATCACGGTAAAGTATCGTTTTCCGATTCCTAGGTTGGATGACATGTTAGATGAATTAAGCGGTAGCCAATACTTTTCTAAAATTGACTTGAAGAGTGGTTAACATCAAATTAACATGAAGGAAGGGGATGAATGGAAAATGGCCTTTAAAACTAAACATGGCTTGTATGAGTGGCTTGTGATGCCTTTTGACTAACTAATGCACCTAGTACATTTATGAGGTTCATGAATCATGTGTTTAGGGAGTGCATAGGCAAATTTGTTGTAGTATATTTTGATGATATTCTTATTTATAGCAAAAATGTGGAGGAGCATATTGAACACTTAGGAGTAGTCTTTGACATCCTTAGGAATGAACAACTATATGCTAATTTGTGTAAATGTACTTTTTGCTTGCCAAAAATTACTTTTCTTGGATATGTTGTTTCTTCTAATGGTGTCCAAGTGGATGAGGAGAAAATCAAGGCAATCAAGGAATGGCCTACACTAAACAGCGCTAATGAGGTAAGAAGTTTCCATGGGTTGGCTTCATTCTATCGAAGGTTTGTTCCTAATCTTAGTTCTATAGCTGCCACTCTTACAGAAATGACCAAGATAAAAGTTGGCAGAGCGAACAAGAAAAGACTTTTCAATTGTTAAAATCCAAACTTGCATGTTCCCCTATCCTTTTTCTACCCGATTTCTCCAAGGTTTTTGAAATTGAATGTGATGCTTCGGGGGTGGGTATAGGAGCAATTTTGATGCAAGGGGGAAAACCTATAGCCTACTTTAGTGAGAAATTAAATGGAGCTACATTGAATTATTCTACCTATGACAAGGAGTTGTTTGCCTTGGTTAGGTCTTTGAGAAATTGGCAACACTACCTTTGGCCAAGGGAGTTCGTGATACACATTGATCACGAGTCCCTAAAGCATTTGAAGGGCCAAACCAAGCTAAGCAAGAGGCATGCCAAATGGGTAGAGTATCTTGAGATGTTTCCTTACATGATCAAGTATAAACAAGGTAAAGAAAATGTGGTGAAGGATGCACTCTCAAGGAGGTATACCTTGCTTTCCACTCTTGACTCTAAATTACATGGTTTCGAATTTATGAAGGAGTTGTATGCCAACAATGATGACTTTAAAGAATTGTATTATACTTGTGAAGAAGGAGCTTTTGATAAGTTTTATATTCATGATGGATTTTTGTTTAAGGAAAGTAAATTATGTGTACCTAAATGTTCTATGAGGAGGCCTTTTGTTGTTGAAAGTCATGGGGGTGGTTTAATGGGTCATTTGGGCATCTCTAAGACTTTGAGTATTTTGCAAGAACATTTCTTTTGGCCACATATGAAAAGGGATGTTGAGAAAATTTGTTCTAGTTGTATTGTATGC
>JAOXNR010053632.1:0-13873 GCA_028571225.1 Parsonsia alboflavescens | reverse complement strand
GGAGAGCTTGGCGTGGCCTGAAGAATGCCGATGCCGATGGGAATGGTATGATCACAGAGAGCGAGATGAATGCCCTCGTCAACTATGCCTACCAGTTGGGATACACTGCTAAGTGAATATATATATAACTAATCAAATTAATATTATATTTTTAACTCATGTTTATTTTAGCGTTAATTAAGGTTGCCTTCAGCTTTTGAGGATTTCCTATATAAGATAGTCATATAGCTTGAGCAGGGTACATTACAAAACTGAAGTGGAGTTCTTTTATGTTGTATTTCTCCCCCTTATCAGGCTGATGCAATAAATATTTATGTTTTAAGCAGGCAGGCATGATGATTTCTTCATCTTCTCCTCCTGTTATTACTTTATACTATTTATTAAGAAAAACTGTTAGCTCCTGACCAGAGGTCTTTCACCCATGCAACAAAGAGGAACAGATGGTATTCCTTTGACATTTTCAATCCTTTTATCAATTGCCTCATAAGGTTATATAGATGCATGACAAAAACTAAAGAATTTATTAATCAGAGATATCAAGGACTGGGACCTATCTTGACTATCCAAACCTTGAGCAGAAAAAACATCAGCAAAATCAAAGGTTTTGGAAACATTATTTTGAATCGAAATTAAAAGAAGATAATGCATTAATGAATTCGGAAAAGTATTTCGGCAGTTTAACTGCTAGAAAAGATATATTTTCAGATAGTTCAGCAAGTGCCAGAAAGTGATGCCCCCGCAGGCCTTTTTCCGGCTGTTAAGGGCAACCACGGGCTGAACCGCTGTAATTTTTTTCTGGCGATTTTTGTAACATTTTCTGGTGGTTTCAAAACGGCCAGAAAATTAAATATTTTTTTAAAAATAATGCCCTTCGTCCTCTACTTTTTAAAATATATAGTAAATATAGCTGTTCATAGTATTTCATGTTTAGCTGATAAGTATAAGTTGCTGATCATACGTAAATATATATATTTGCTGGTTTCCTTAGTAGATTTATTTGTTAATTTTGTTTGATCTTTTCATTTTTCTTTTGTTTGTTACTTTTAATTATAAATATTCTCAATTAATCCAAAAAAAAAAAAAACAATATTCCTCTAATTACGTCAATTCAAGGAAGAAGAAGACTGACATTTTCGTGCTGTATTATCCTCTTTCTAATTTGCCTAAGATATGTTCATACGCCAAATGTATTTGTAGCAGATAAGTGGAATTAATTAATTATGATATGTTTAGCAGATTTGGTGAATTGAATTTAGGCCGGAATTTCTGCTAGGGTTTCATAGTCCATTTAGGTTGAATTGGGTTTTCGATTCTGGCAGCAAAGATATGATCATTTTTCTTCTATATAATTGAGGGAATAGAAATTGAAACCTTTCAGAAACCAAAAGAGCAAAAGCAATCATCAATCATGTCAACAAGTCTCTGCAGCATATATCCATTGGATTGATACCTGCTGGCCTTAGGACCGATCTTCTTCATGGAATAAATATATATAAATATATAAATATATATTTATATATATATATTTGTATAAATCATATGATCAATAATTTCATTTACTTTAAAATGAATAAGCAGATTCATTGCGTATTCAAGAAGACTTGGCTTGTTTGACACATTAACATTCCATTCCATGTGATCCTTTGCAACCAATTAACGTTTTATTTATCAAAAGTTTACTTTCCTCCGTGGAAGAGTATCATCCATGCACGTTGCACTACAATCCATGACTAGGATCCCTTTGTTTGGACTTCTTGTAAAAAAAATACGTACTTTTTCATACATTTATTGATCAAATTTTATTTTATTTTATTTTATTTTTAAAAAATAACGGTATTAAATTTGATTGTTAGAGACTTTATAGGAATACTTTATAATTTGAGCTTCGTCGTACTCCATAGCATTTTCTTTTATATAAATATATATATATACACATACATATCAGCCTTTTTGTTGCCGGCTATACAAGAATAAGGAACGGAATATATCTTAACTGCATCCATTGATCTGTGACCCATGAACTGAGATTAAATATTTCTCAATTATTAAATTCATGTATGTCTGCCAACGTCAGGCAACTGACGAAAATAAGAATGCATGGCATGGCGCAACCCAAGCCTACATTGAATTGCATAATGAACTTAAAACAGTGGATTCGAGCTAAAAACTTCAATGGAATCAATCTATGTAGTTCATGTGTTAGGTAATCTAATTACTTTTTATATAGAATAGCGAGAATTTTAATTACCTTTTCCAAAATTTTGGACGGCTTAGTAATATGAGGCTTAGTGGTCAAAAGGATTACGATTCATTCCGCATTTTCCCCTACTAAATGAAAAAATAGAATATATATAAACATATATATATGTATATATATATATATGTATGGCACCTCCAAAGTTATTTCACTTTTCCAAAGGTAAAGGTAAGATTCCAGACGAGGACCACATGCATCACACACACGTACACATATATAAATATATATATATATATATATATATATGAAAATGCAATAAAGTACATTGTTAAGTCTTTAATGATTAAAATTAATGGTTAATTATTTTTTTTATTTAAAAATAATAATAAATTTGATCTACGACCCCTAGGGTTTAAATTATCCTTTTAGGGTATAATATATAAAATTTATTTTAAAAAAATAATTTTTTTATTGAAGATTTTATTTTTTAAAAATGAAATCAGATATTAACTAGTTAACTTTGAATATTAGAGATTTAACAGTTTATTGGTGTATTCTATAATATTACCCCATATATTTACACACACATATATATATATATATATATATATATATATATATATACGGAAATGATATAGAGTGCTATGGATCACATCTTATAGAGTGCTCCAATAAGTTTCTAATGGTAAAAGTTAACTGTCAACTTTATTTTTTTAAAATAAAATATAATCAAATACCTCTAGGATTTAGTTTATAAAAAAAAAAAATTTATAAAAAAAATTTTTTTCTTAACAATTCACCGTTAACTTTTGACCGTTAGAAACTTAATTGGAGCACTTTATAAGGTGTACTCCATAGCATTATCCTTTATATAAGAAAAAAAACAAAAGAAAGTAATCTGGCCGGAAATGAGGACAAGGATTTATATCGTATAATGTCGATCGCGTTGGTACTGTATAAGTAATTAGTATACCAAATGATATACAGAGTATAATGAAGTGTATAGTATAATATTCTTGAAATTAATTAGATGGATCGAGGATATAATAGGGGTCCTCAGGATGCCATGCAGAAGGACATTCTCTCTCTCTATAAATTGACATATGTAGGAATATCATCATTTCACAAGGCAAAGTTTGAGAACCAAAGGAAGAATTGGTAAAAACCAAAACCAGATGCAAAACTTGCCTTACGTATATATTGATACTATAGATCATGAGGAGCAAATCAAGAAAATTTTCAAGGACCATGACAAAAACGGAGGCGGCCGTCTGGACAAGGCAGAGCTGAAGCAAGCTTTTAAGTATCTCGGTGCACGAATACCTGGCTGGAGAGCTGCAAAGGGTCTCCAGATTGCTGATGCTGATGGAGATGGATTCATTACTGAGGATGAAATGGAAGCCCTTATCGATTATGTCAAGAAACTTGGCTATACGATCAACTAGCTATCTTGACTACTAATCTATTTAGCTAATTAAAAAATGATCTCCGATGTCTTTAATAGTTTCTGTTCCTGGATTATAAGTCTTCTCGCTCTCCCTTAGTTAGCAGCCAAAAAGGCCAAGGAGTAATCAGTGTATCCCTTGTCGTCCTTTTACTAAATAAATTAATTAGTTTGCGTTCATGGCTGCTTCAATATTTCTTCGTGTTCATATTAAGTAGCAGTTAAAGGTGTACATGTGAAGACATAAACCAGGTCAATTCTATCCTAATTTTGTACTTCCTTTAATGGCTCTTAGTAGTTAACTATATGCTCCCTCTCCTTATTTATAAGTCATTTGGAGTGAATTTGTCAATATTAAAGTAAAATTTGTTTTTCTTCCTTTGAAGATCATGCATATTAAGAAAGAATGAGAGAAATATGTTTTATGAAGAGAGTGAGTAATATTGGTGAAAAAAGGAGTAAAACATCCATTTAACTATCAACAATAACTTATAATTAGGGGAAAAAAAGAGTGCGTTCAAATATTTTATAAATAGGGACAGAGGAGTATTGTTCATATCACATTAATGAATAGAAACAGTGAGAAATTAAAAATTTCTGAAGATGAAAGAGTCAAAACCAATACTCTATATCTGCAACTGTGTATAGGATGCTTTTAGAATCTAAATTCCATTCGCGTTCCTACCTGATAATGTAGATGTAGTCACACAACTCAAATTTCTGGGCCCTTCTATTTTATTTTATTTGATTTATTAATGGCTGGGTTAACCTATTAGCTAGGGTGGCATAACTGTTTACTTTATTAAAATTCCAATTAACGTTTATTTTGTTCAATAAGAAAATATGTTTTCTTACGTTAGTTATTTTATGCCTGGTGGATAGGAGAAGAGCTGAGAGAAGAGGCCGCTGGGAATTAGGCTCGAGCTTTGCCCGAGTTGGATCGTCAGGACAAGGATCTTCTCTCTAGTTGTATGATTGGTACTTGTTGTGGAATTGTTTGTTCTTACTAAGAATTTGATTCTGTATTTAGGGGTTGAGGTTTTCAAAGAATAATTTGATATTTACGTAGGACTTATTAAGGTGAGTTAAAGGACTCTCTATTAAAATAAATTTTATTTTGCCATAAAATTTCTATTAGATAGATATTTATTGAATTTTCATTTTTCTATTAGTTCAAATTTTTAATTAATTTGATTTACTATCTGGTACGACTGTCTTTTCGATTTTTGTGAATTAAATTTTGCTTTGCATCTTTTTCTTATATAAATATAAATATATATATAGAGAGAGAGAATTGAGACAATGTGCACCTCTACTGTGTACAACATGGTGAAACGTCGTCAGTTCACTCGTTTTGGAAAAAAAAAAATTTGCAGATGCAAAGCAGAGTAGAGAGCTCCCCATCGAGCAGCTATCAGAATGACCGCCGATGCACGCATAGCACCCCCAACACCACAGCTGCTGCCGGGACGGCCATAGATGCACCGTCGCAGCTCTCTGCACCAATGGTCTTCCCTAGCACCGGTTGCCATCGATGTCTCTAGATGTGCAATTTTTTTTCTTTCAAAACCACACAGCATCACAATTGTCGTTTCCTACACCATTAGCAAGCTTCACCTTCACTGCGCCGTTTTTTTTCTTCAAAACCAGTGAAATGTGGCGAGATTTCAAAAAAAAAAAGAAAACGACATCATTTCATTGTGCCACACACAATCGCAAACAATAGAGGAGCACATTGTAGCAATTTCATATAAATATATATACATATAAATATATATATATATATATATATTTATTTATATACAAACGACATTTTGTTAGAATACATAGATGGTAGTGGGCCAGATTTTCTTTCAATGTACAGGAACCAAAAGTTTGCAGACACTTTGTTTTTATTTTGAATTTTTAATCCTTTTCGTTTTTTATTATTTACTGTATTGTAACTTTTTAAAAAAAATTATATATATTTTCCATTCTGTTCTTCCAATTACGTTTCCAATTAAAAAAGTTTCGAGGTTTTTAATTTTTAAAGAGGAATCAGTTTTTACATTATTTGTTTAGATTTGTTAGCATAGAGTCTTAAAATTCGTGATGACAACCTTATGAATTCTATCATGTTTTGGGGCTTGATTTTTTGGTCCTAGATCCAATCCAAGCTTGGGTGTGACAGTAGAAATATGCGCCGACCGGATATGGGATAGAAATTGTTCATCTTGGACTCTCCACTTGCTCTCAAGAAAAGTCTAGAAGATTGACTCCTGGATACATCCAATGCCTATGTTTCTTTTTCTCTTTTTTCCTTTTTTTTTTAAGAAACACGGCCTTTGATGAAGGGGAGCGTGACGGATCCTTACCTAATTTTTAAAATAAAAAATTAAGTATGGTAGAGGATTAGTTAATCTTGAAAAGAGAGAAAAACAGAATAGAGAATAATGTATTGTCTTACTTGATTTGCTTGGAGATTTTGCTTATATATCTAGCTAGGGTTTTTGGTAAGGTGATTCCATGTCATAAAATAAGACAAACCCTTGTATCGGGAGAGCCTGATCTCCCCCTTTACGGTCTCCTGTGTGCTTTTGCTCAAAATAGCTGGTGAATATATCTTTACCTTTTATTTAAATATTATTTTCCATGTGTTTTACTAAGTAGTAGGAATTCTTGTTAGGAGTTTTGGGTAGTTTCTAATTGTGAGTTTGTGATTGTTCTGTTTCCTATAATTTAGCATCCCCTATGTCTGTGTAAATAGCTATTTAAATGCTCTCTATTGCTGCAAATAACATCATCGAGTTCCAGATTCTCTTCATGTTTTTTTTCCTTAGTTTTAAAATGGAATAGCATTAGTAAATTAAATATCTCGTACGAGGTTAAATACTCATTTTAAGATGGAGAGACATGGCCTTGAGTCATAAAGGCAAGATTTCTATAACTTGAACACATGTTAATCATATGTAAAATTGTTTCATTATTCAAATAAGTTACTTATCAACACATTAAAATTTGAACAATCATAAAATAAGTTGACCATTTTAAGGGTAATGTTGTGAGATCATTTACCTCTTTTCACATTGAAATGCTTAAGTAACAATTGAAAGAGAACTAATAAATTTTTCTAACATTAATTTGAAATTAAGAGAGCAAAGCTAATTTGAACTCAAGTTTTGCTCTCTTAATTTCAAATTAATGTTAGAAAAATTTAACATTAGGGAAGTAGAACGGTTGTTTGCTTCATTTTTCTGGGATCATTTGGAATTTGGAAACAATAGGCATTGGTGCGCTTGGAGTTCCATCTCTCAGTGATATGACAAGGGGGGATTGGCAGTATCATCTCTTAACAGAACGGTTACCGCATATGGCTACAAACTTTGGTGGAAGTTTCGTTCTTCTAACTCACTGTGAGCACAATACATGAAGATGAAATATAGCTTCCGGATTGGAGAGCAGCCGGCTGTCAATATTTTGCGCATATGGAAGAGATTGTTGCAGGCTCGTGAATGGATTGATTCTCTTATTGTCCAGGAAATTAATAATGAGACAGGTGTTTACATATGGAATTTGTCTTCCCATGATCGGTTTAGTATCTCAGAGTGCATCTCCGCTTTAGAAGAGGAGGAATTAGATGGTAGCAGCTCGGATCACTATTTCCACCAGCAAATTCCTCTCTCTTGGTCCATTTTCATGTGGAAGCTCAACAAACAATTTTTGGCAACTGATGATATACGCTCCCACTTGGGATTCCATCTTGCTTCTCGTTGTCATTGTGGGAGAGCAACTGAATCCATTTCTCATCTCTTTGGAGATTGTCACATTGCTATGGCAGTTTGGGCTCATTATAGCAAAGGCTTTGGGGTGGCAAATCACTCTGAATATCTAGCAGACTGCTTCTTTAGCTGGGGAACTCAATCTCAGCGTTTGGGTGTTCTAGCGAAACTCCTTCCATCCCTAATTGGTCATGGAATTTGGACAGCTCGATGCACTTCAATTGACTCAAATGATCCCAGTTGCATTAAGAAGATTATCCGCAACGTCAACCGGCATCTTTATCATATAAATAAGGTAGATGACCTGTCTATGTTAGACAGATGACTCCCTAGTATTACCAATTAACTAGTCTTTGAAGAATCTGCTATGTCTCGTTGCTTTGTAAGGCTTTGCTCTAATTTTTTATCATTCAATAAACGGGTAGGGGTCTATGCCTAAACCCCCCATCCTTCGGACGGTTTATATTAGAAAAAAAAAAAAAAGAGCAAAACTTGAAAAGGCTAAAAAGAAATAGAAGTGTAAATAAGAGTTTGGACCGATACCGTAAGCCATATGAACGGACAAGCCCGTAGGTTAGAACGGACAAGCTTCCAAATAACTTTTTTTAATTAACTTTTAATTATTATATAACGAACGTATTTGATAATTTATTGAAGAATTTATATTTTAGTGGAGAATCTTTTACTTGACAATGTATTTGTGAAAAACCATAAGGTAACTAAACAAAATAATAATAATCATATATAAAAAATTGTAATTAAAAAATTATATTATAAACCATATACTCTCGAAGGATTGAATTGAACTGTATTATGGAAAGTCCTTCACAACTCAGTCTAAAAACCAATTTTATATATCCTATATAAAATATGTTAGCGAACAAGCATTCCGATATATGCTATTCAGCCGTCCAAGCAATCAATTCATAAAATATAGAATAACTTTGCAATAATTATTCTTCAAAAGATTTATTTCGAATCTCTTAGAGGATTAGTATGCTCCAAAAAAGCAACAGGAGGTTATAACTTGATTTGAACACACTAATAGAGTTATCCTTTGACATATTCTAATTATTATTTTTTTTCTAGCAATGTGTGGATCAGTTCGTATGCATCTCAACTGTTTATAAATCCTTGACAATCATTTTGTCAAAACTAAAATAATACTTATTCTAAAAAAAATATCCTTATTTGTGATTTTAATCAAACTAACCGTGCTTAAGGGAGAGAGAAAAGGATAAGGGTAATATGCTAAAAAAAGTCAGTAAGATATTTGCAGCAAGCAAGGCATGAAGCAAAGTCAAGTGTCACTGTCACATATTGATTCTGCAATATATAATTAGGTAACATAAAATGTTTCATATGGTTGCAATCATTACTTTGAAATATTCCTTATCGATTTTCAGATAAATTGGAATAAATAAGCGTACAGTCAGTGACGACTGGGGCATGAGGCAAAAATTTCAAGAATCATGTTTTTAGAAATGTAATTAGTTAGTTCAATTTATCCTAATATACAAAGAGAGAGATTTGATAAGTAGCGACATTTGATATCGAAATCTTCGAGTTCGACACATGATAAGGTTAGGTGAGATGTCACCGTTGATCCTCGAGAGGTAGGTGTTAAAAGGACAAAAAATAAAAATAAAGAGAGAGAGAGAACGAGAGAGAATATTGTGACGTGGTTTTAACAGTGAAGAGATTGGTAAAATATTATGCTAATCCTATGGTGATAAAGTTGTTAAAGGCAAAATGAGTTTTGGTTCGACCCCCTCCATCGATCCTCCATCAAAAAGGAATATTGGTAGAAAAAATTAATACGCTTTTTTTTTTCTTTTTTTAACAAAATATAATATATTATTTCTTCAATCACTATTTATTTTTAAGTTAATTGGATCTTTTTTTTATATTATTAAATATAAGTGATTCTAGTTAATTTATTATATATTTTATTCGTTTTTTACCATATTATCCATAGGTCTCTTTCTCTTTTCTCTTATCACTTGTAGATTTGTTTAGAATAATAAATATAGACATTTTTCAAGAACAACATAGGTATTAGTTTAATTTTGATAAAATAACAGCTAATGACTTTCTTCCTCTTTTTCTTTTTACTAGTCATTTTAGTTAAACAAAATACGTATTAGTTTAATTTTGATAAAATAACGGCTAATGATTTTCTTTCTCTTTTTCTTTTTACTAGTCATTTTAGCTAGCCAATTTTATTTCATAATAGAAGTCACTTTACATTTTTCAAGGAATCATTTTTATTTCCCAACAAGCATTGAATGAAAATTTTCTGGTTATCCCCTTCTAATCACATTAAATATTGAGATTGAATTCATATGAACATTATATATTATAAAGGGTATTTTTAGTCTAAGAAAATATTAATTACGGAAACAATTATTGTCTTGATTTGTATTCCAAAACCTTAAATGACTTTTAAAAAGTACAGGAGAAGTATAAATAACAACAGGGGAGTATAAAACTTTCAGCTTTCTTCTAAATGTTAAACTTAAAAGTAAGCAATATGGATCCCTTTATTAAATAAATAGAACTCTTTGTGAATATGCAGCCGAATTGGGTGACATTAATTAAAAACTATTACTAATTTAGAAAATGAAACATTCAAAATAAAAATGTGGAAATTCAATTTCAGACGACGAGGAGTATTATTTTACAAATTTTTGGGTCTATGGGAGCACTACAGAATATGCAGGTTTTTGTGGCCGTTTTAATAGAGATTAGTGGCGGTTTTAAATAGCCGCAAATAAAGGTAGCGGCAGTCCTTAAGAAAGCCATCAAAACTAAATACAAAGTTGAAATCAAAGAACAATCAAAAACGTCGTCAGACAAAACTGCCCCTAAGTTGTTTTTATCGTCAATTTTGGTTTAAAAAAAAAAAATGACAGTTATAAAACCGCCATTACAATTTTTTTTAACAATAATGACAATTGTTAAACCACCATTACATTTAATTATTTATTTTTAATCCGTTACACTTGCTATTAATTTATCAAAATTTAATTTTACTGAATTCATGTAGTCAAGGTAGAAATTTATTATTTCGTCATAAAATATAAATCACTAACTGTCATTTCGTAAAAATATACTCTAATTATCCATTCAAAAGATATAAACATCATCTCACTATAAATTATTAAAGGGATAATATAGAAAAATCACTTTCAAATACCTAATTAACTAATAACAATCACTTAGAACTAATAATAAGAAAAGTTTATTAGAATAAATGACGGCCAAAGTATTTTCTATCTATAACTAATAAACTTACTATATTAAAAGAAAGGCAGTTGCCTAGGTTTGCTAACAAGTGTCACATAGTGATTGGACAAAATTTATAACCCACAAATTAAGCATTATATGTCATTTTTATAATTATATTTTTTCATGGTGGTTTGAAGATTTGAAGAAAAATAAATACTTAAAAATTATTAATTTATTAAATATTTAATCTATATCTAACTATATTTTCAAAAGAATACTAAAAAGCATATAAATTAAACTTTTTAATCTTCCAAGGAATAATTAAATAAATTATAAACTAAATAGAAAAAGTTAATTCAAGTAAATTCTTCTAAAAGACTCTTTGAATATTTACCCTTTTTGTATAAATATCAAGCTAGGATAAGAGCACGCCCGAGAGGGATTATCAGTCATTGTACTATTTTTATTTAGATTGAATGTCCTTTTTGAAAAATTCTTATATGGTCCTATTCCATGACCTTGTGATCCATATCACACTAAAGAGTATTATTTATTTTTCTCAACACAGTATCAATACTTTGTAGGGGAAAATATGTGATGTGGTTTAACTTGAGCCACAAGGTTCAATAGACCTGATCCATAATAAAAATTTTTCCTTTTTTTGACCTATGAAAAAAATTAGATGTTGTATTTGACTTTTATAAATTTACTACTTTATCATCCTGCCTAATTTAATCGATAGTGAAATTTTTTTGAAGGAATGAAACATAAATTTTTTAACAACCTAAAAATATAAATTTTGACATTGAAATACATATGAGGGAAATAGTAAAGTAAAAAAATAAAAATATAATTGAGAAAAGTAATTCACAAGTCTAAAACCCTCACCACTAATTAAATTATTAAGAAATATAAATTAATCATTTTATTAAAGTTAAATGCTCTTATTAATTTCTTTATCAATTCAAAATGAGATATTCAATTCCGGGTGAAGGTGTATAATTTATATGGGCTTTTTTATGAAGAGACATTTCACTATTTTTTTCTTCTTGTGAAAGTATTCTATTTGCTTAATCAGTTTTTCCATCACAAAATCGAATCCTTTCTTGATTTCTAATGAGACTTGATTCTTCCCCTTTTTTTAAATGTAAGAGTTTCAAAAGGTAATTCAACGAGACACCCGTTAAGTAATTAAATTATTTTCAAAAAATTCCAAAAAAAATCAATCATTATGCATAAATTTTGTAAAATTTCAATCATTTATATACATAATCGTTAAAAAAAAAAGGAAGATAAATATAGATGTTAGATTTTTTAATTTTGGTAGAAAAAAGAATTAAAAATATTAAGTTATGTAATAATTTTTCTTTTTTGAAAAATTTTACATGAATTATCCTTAATTATATAATAATAAAATTACAAATCAGAAAGAAACAACATAGAAAACTACAGAATCTACATATATTTTACTTTTTAAATATCAATAATAATTATAAGTTAAAATATTATTTATAGTATTATCATGAACCACTTAATTAAATTAAATTCATCTTAAAAAAACATGAACTCAACAAATGAATAAAAAAACTATTAATGTTCTTTTTTTGTTAAATTTTACTTGAATTATCCTTTATTATATAATAATAAAATTACAAATAAGAAAGTAACAACATAGAAAAATACAAAATCGACATATAAGTTAATTTTTAAATATCAATAATAAAACCTAAGTTAAAATAATATTTATAGTATTATCATGAACCACTTAATTAAATTAAATTTATCTTTAAAAAAATGAGCTCATGAGGATTTAATTAATTAAATATTTATTAAACTAAAAATTATTATAATCAATGTCTTTTGAGAAATAATGTTTTTTAAGATTTTTTTTATTTTTTTGGTAAAAACAAAAATTATGCATTACGATTCGTTGGCTTTGCTTTTTGATTTTTTGAATTTTAGAAAATACATTATGTTAGACTAGTGGCGAATGCTAGATTGAGTTGCTTTTTATCAATTACATTTTTTTTTAATTCAAAAGTATTTCTTGATAGGATTTATACCAATAACAATTTAATTTATTCTTAATACATGAACATTGACATAAAACTATAATTATTAAATTAATTGAATTCTATAAAGAGAAATTTAATTTTAAATTTATATGATTCTTAATGTCATATTTTTTATTAGTTGAATACTCATTGAAATTCGAAAGATATTATTGTCAAAAAAAAAATTAGTGTATATAACTATACAATTTTGTTTTTAGAAGAATTAATTTTTGATAATAAAAAATTTACATATAACTATTTTTTATTTTAAAATTTTATTATTCAAAATATATATTAATTTGAATGTATCTCTTTTTTAATTACTATTTTGTTTAAATTATTTTTTAACATTAATACAATAATTATTAATGCATTGCGCAGATTCTTATGCCAGTACTTATCAAAGCAAACAAGAATAATACTACCATTTGACCAAGAAAAGCTGCTGGATGTTACAGCATGTGATTATTCTTTTGATTGATTCCCCCGGCCCCCCTTGAAGACAAAAAATCTCTGCCTGAGTTGTGTTCATATGGTTGCAGAAAAGAAAGGTTAATTGTATGAAGACAGTGATGGCTAATCCTTCCGATGATGAAACTAAGGCTGCCCGTTTCGTGCCTACTGTTTTTTGGACAGAAAAGGTGAAGATTCCCATCAGATATATATATATATATATATATACGGTTTTGCTAAGGTGCGCTTTGGAGCGCGCCTTAATAAGTGCTCCAACCATTATCGTAACTGAATTCTTGCTACAGTGCTCATACAGCCAATCAAGCGGAGCAAGAATTTCGTTACGGTAATGGTTGAAGGGTACATTAAGGCGAGCTCCGGAGTGCGCCTTAGCAAATCTGTATATATATATATATTAGCGGTGTCTTGATTAGTTTGCAATTATCTCAATATTCCGTTTATCTAGGAGTTTGTTGATGAGATTCAAACTAGAAACCTTTGATATGTGTGATTGCCTCTCTCTATATATATAATCTGCTTTTTTTTTTTTGTTCAGATAGTTTAGGAGGGTGTTGGTGAGATTCGAACTCGATTCGTATGGTCCGTGCACTTGTCACTCCAACTATTGGGGTATACTCAAAAAGACAATTGTTACATACTTAAACTGTACACTCCAATAGCATTTCTGTAACATACATATATATATATATATATATATATATATATATATATATAT
>JAOXNR010053631.1:0-13874 GCA_028571225.1 Parsonsia alboflavescens | reverse complement strand
CAATTTGGACCTTATTGCATGTTATGCTAATATGTTTAAAATTACTTATTAAGATTATGGTCTTTTACACTTTTTCTTAGAAAATGATAGTCTTTTTGGGCATAAATCCCAACATAAGGTGGGACAATGGCGAACCTCCCCGCCATAGGGTAGGTAGCCGGATGCACTGTAGCTGCCCGTCGGAGCCCTCTAATGAACTAATTGACATTAGGGTCCTCCAGCTCCTGAGTGCAATCCCGAACAGCATTCAAAAAGTTCCAGTCAAAGGATTGGAATCCCCCTGTCGAGCGGCTGCCACAAAAAAGAAAAACCATAATCGTTGGAAAATATAAATAATTACTCCCACATACTAAAAATGTCTCAATAACTTAATTATGAAAAGAAAGCTAAATTGTATTAATGAAATGCATGTAAATACCTCTCCGATTCCCCGAAGAGTAGAAACTATCCAAGTAGCTACAGGAAGGAAGACTGTCAACTCCAAGAAACATGGAGCCCTCCTCTAGCACCCCTGTCGGACCTGCTTCTCTCCCTTTATTTGTTCTGGGCTTCTTCTTGATCCCTAGACTCTATATATTATGAGAGGGGTCCGTGAATGGAGACATGAGGCTTGCAACCTGGACCTTGGTCCAAACAGCACATCCTCCCTCCTGAAATAAATTAAAATCCTATCATTAGAATGTAAAGAAATTAAATTAAAGACATTTGAGCAAGACATTTAAATTTGAAATTAAAAAATAAAACTAATTAACTTGGCTAATTATTTCATGTCTCACCTGAACAATAGCGTCGGATACAACACTCGTAGATGGAGTAAGTGTACCCTCCCTCTCAATGGCATCCCCCTCCGCCTGCTATTTAAAATAAACTAGCTAACAATGAAAATTAGAACACATATGAAATATTCATAAACACGGAAATATTTAAACTAACCTGGTTGGTAGTCCAGACCTCGACTGGAGCAAGTGGATCAGCTACCTGCCTCTCATGGACATCCTCCTCCGGCTGTTAGGCACAAAAAATAGTTCTATCTTAGTAATAGATAATATTTAAGTAAATTTTCATCATTAGTGATGTTATTTCTTTAGAAATTCCAAAATACACCCAAATTGAAATGAGTATTCTAATTTTACCCAAAAATCTATCATTCGTAGAGTATGTTTAATTTGTACACGTGCACAAATGGATCTAACATTGCTTTGAGTTCTTCTATTGCATCATCAGTATTCTGATACTTCGTGCTTGTTAAGCAAAGTCCATCTTCTTTTTGCACGGATTATCCGGCAGATGCCTTCCACAATAGGCTATTCTGGATATTGAAGTTCACACAAAAGGCATCTGTCGGATAATCCTATCTAGTGCTAAAAGGAAAACCACCAGTGCAAAACAAAGATGGGCTTCGCTTGACAAGCATGAAGTATCATAATACTGATAATGCAATCCAAGAACTTAGAGCAATGTCAAATCCATTTGTGCAAGTGCACAAAGGAAACATACTCCACAAATGACAGATTTTTGGGTAAAATTAGAATACCCATTTCAATTTAGGTATTTGGGAATTTCTAAAGAAACAACATTACTAATTACAAAAATGTAAGTAAATATTATCTATTACTAAGATAGAACTATTACAAATCTGAACTAACCTGGGGGTTAGAGTCGACCATAGACGGAGCTAGCGGATCTGCATCAAGCCCAGGACTAATCAACTGCTCTTGCTAGTTTCAAGGATAATAAATACAATTAGAATATAATCAATAGCTAACTAATTCAAATTGTACAGCATATACTAACCTGATGTGAATGAGAAGATCTGTGACCACCCTGCTGTCCATGACTCTATCGATGCTCTATCGCATCTAGTCGTTAAAGGACAGTTGTGTGTCGAGCCAAGGCTAGCTGCTTCTACTGCTCCAACTCAGTACTCACCCACTAGTGCTGCTCCATAAAGCGGGCATCAACATGCTCTCCAATTTGAACATGGGCTTGCTCCAAGCAGGTAGCATGGACCTGCTCCTCAAACTCTACCAATAGAATCCTGAGCTGGGCCATCATCTCGTCGCCGTAGGAGTAGGATGACAGGGCCAATGCTCTAAGGAGCTTGTATTATTTTAAACATAAATTATAATAAATATAAATATTGAATTGAATGCTTGATTTTACAAACATGAAGAGATACAAACCAAGTGGCGGTCCTCATCCGCCCCATGACCCTCTGATTTCACAGGGAATGGATATTGCTCCTTGGCATGCTCCTCCTCTTCCCATGGGATCTCGGCTTCCCCATCTCTCGGGGCAGGTAAATAAAAATAAAACAGATATAAAACATTAGACACAATAAATGATCTATATTTACTTTACAATTTATAATTCAACTATCATTAGACCAACCTTTATAATTGCAAAAAGGGGTGGCTGATGTCGGACGACCTCCCAGAATGAGTCGGGCTTCGAAGCCGCCCAAAAAATAGGTGGAATATACGAGAAGTCGTCAAAAGCAGTCCAATAAGGCATTTGCTACTCCTGCTCATCTGGCTCGATATATGGTGATCAAGTAGATGCCTGTGAACATCGTAATATAGTTTAATGAACATCTAATTTTTTAAAATTTATAAAAAAATTTTTTAAAAAAAATACACGAGTGGAAAGGTTGATTGCTTACCATATCTAATACATGATGCCACTTTACTTTGGAACTGGAGTAAATTGGCCTCCGGAGAATAAGGCACCTCAGATATCGTGTAGCACCAGGTCTAAAAGCTTCGAGAGGAGCATCAGAGCACAAATACGACTGTATTGTCGGGAAGTGGGCTTACATCCACGTCTGAATTGAAAAAAAAAAAGCCTCAATAAGGACCAAAAGGTGAATATAAATTGTAATAATTCACAAAAAATGGTAGATTTGAAGTCATACCTGTAACATCCAGGCATTGCTATATATATGCCTCTTCGTCATCTGAGACCCATCATCAACGATGTGCTGGAGGGAATGCTGTGTCAAGCTCCATCCCATGGTGCCCCACAGAAATACCTCAGTCGCTGGCAAATCCTCGAGGATGGACCACACGTAATACGAAATGATTATTGAAGACTTGCGTGACAACATTCAGTATCCGACGATGATGCCATAAGCAAGCCTGAGGACATCATCCTGCTCCAACGATCCAACATCCATCTCGTTAAACATGCCAAGGGCCTATGTCGGGGTTAGTGGAATGGGTCCCAATACCCTTTCATGTACGGAGTCACTCAACAACGGCCGCCATATAATCCCCTTATCCATTGGGTCAAATTGAAGTCCAGTGATCAGGTCATACTCCTCAGGTCTACCTCCGATGTGGAACCACATTTCATCAACTCGAGCATCGAGGAAGTGAACCTCCTGTCTAAGCACATAAGATGCAACACGGGCGTAAAAACTTCTGGGATATCGGGGTAGCTCCAACATGTGTCCGAATGGACCCCTCTTGAACCGCTCCTCTACCCCGTGGAGCCTAACTAAGTCAAGTACCTTTGCTATTCACGAATACTTGCAATGACAACTCATAGTCTTAAAAGGAGGAATAACACGACTATGCCGGTAAAACCATTTCCCACTACTAGGATCCATATCTTTACAAATATAAAAAAAATAACTAAATAATTTGCTAGATTGACAAGCATATTAAACTAAGATTTACTTATTCCTATGTACAATAAATAAAATAAGTTCCAAAACATTTGTTATCGTATGCAAGTATTATCCTAAAACATATTATTTTACAGAAAAACCTATAATAATACATAATTAGATGAATTTTGTAAAACTTTACCCCAAGTATTTTAATATTAAAATAGTTATAACTTAATATTATTATTTTTAGTACATAGATAGTCTGGTGATTCATTATACTAATTTTATTTTAAAGTATTTTGGTTTATGAAAGAAGTAAAATAAACAATATGACAGTCATTATAAAATATTAAGTATTAAAGTACTTTGTATAACCAAATTATATTATACTCTCATAATATATAGTACATTGTAGAGTATAATGATAAATCCAACTTTTATGTAATTTTAAATTTAATAATAATAATTTTATTATTTTAAATTTAATTATATTAATAAAAATAGAAGTAATTTTTATTTTATTTAAATGATAATTATAATAATATAATGTTATCTAAAATATAATAATAATAATATTTATCACTGAAGGTCAAGAGGGTCGACTGAAGGTCGGTTTTATTAGTCTAAGGTCTGGTTTACCAGTCGAAGAAAGACTTAGCCAACTTTGAACTCTGACAAGTCTTCCTTTGACATGCGATTGATAAACCCAACCTTCAACCCATAATGCCGACCTTCAGTAAATCATCCCAACCTTCCAACAATTCAACCCAAAAATTGTAATTCCCCAAACCCATTCCAAAGTCTCAACATTTCCTCAATCATAAAAAGGTCCGTCAAAAACAAGTAAACAGTTCGAGTACAACTGGAAAAAAAAAACCCTCGTTCAATGCACACCACAACAATCTCATAAATTTCTAATTAACACTATCACTTCAAAAGCAAAGAAATTAAAAGAACATTGAAGGGGAAAAAACAAAGAAATTAAATGAGGCTAAAAAAAAAAACCTTAATTGTAGTCTGTCGGATAGCATAAGTGACAGTGGAGTTGAAGAAGATAATACCCAAATTTGTTCTTCAGCTCTGGCAATTGTGGAGTTGAAGAAGATAACAGTGGAGTTGAAATGATGAGTTTTGGTTTGTTTGAGGGACTGGCCGCAACCTGACATAGAAGGAAGGAACTTGACCGTTCAACTTCCACCGTGAATTCTTCAAGGGCATGGGTGTCTTTTTCATTGGTCAACCTTTTCAAATCTGGATCCATACCAATGTGAGTACCCAATGAAAATTTATTTATCCAATTGGGTATTGTTGAAAACATTTGAGAATTCGGGTATAATTGAAATACCCAATTCAATTTTGGGTGTTTTTTAAAATTTCCACAAAAATTATTATTCAATTTTATCTATCTAGATACATTCTACAAATTTAAAACATTGAAAACTTCTTTTTAAAAATTCAGTAAAAGCTTATTTTTTAAAGGGCTTTCAGCCAAAGGGGTTTTCACGTTAAAGTCAAAAACAAATTATTGAGTCCTTGATGTTTCTTTATAGTCATTATGGTCCTTAAACAATTTATGTATAATTATAACTGTTCAAACCACTACATTCTAGTCATTTATGTGAAAGTAATGGTCACGTAAATTATTTCAACTATTTAAAACTAAAAGAAAAACCATACAGGTGGCATGAAATAGGTTCTGTAGTTCAAGGTAGAGAAGGAAGAGTGTAAGATTGCCAAGGAGATCTAGTCTAATTAATTGATTTCAAATAATAAAAAGTACTATTGTGATTTTGGTAGAACTTTTTATATCTTTTATGTCATTTTGATGGTTTTTTTAAAAAAAAAATTTAAGTGCTTAGATAAATTAACCCTTAATAAAATTACTGTTTATATGGACTACTGAACACCATAATAGATTAACCCTTAATAAAATTATTGTTTATATGGACTACTGAACACCATCAAAATGCAAAGTCAGTGTTCTTCAGGCTCCAAATCTGCTAGAAATTCACTCTAGTTGGAAGCCTCGTGTTACTAGTGATGGCAAACTATTACAAAATTTACAAACAATCAAGTGCACGTTCCGTAGGTTCTCTCTCTAGAAAACCCTAGCTACCAAAACCTTCCTTCGACAACACGCAATATGGCGGCTGCTGCGCCGCCACCCACCACCCTTCTGGTGGAAGCTCCTCTCTGGGGCAAGGGCTCTTTCTCTTCGTTATTCAAGGGACAATCGAGCAGCAATGGTGAAATCAATCCAATTGTTCCGCTGAAGCCGCCACAGCAATTTATGGGTGAACCGGCCTTCTTCTTCTCCAAGGAGGAAGTTGCCACCCTCTCTGCTCCCTTCAAATTATCCTTGATTGGGAAATTCTCTTTTGTTAAGCCATCCCTTGACAATATTCGCAAATCATTCTTGACGATCGGGCTGAAAGGAAACTGCACCATTGGGTTGATAGACGCAAGATACATTCTGATATGGGTCTCCCACGAAGACGACTATTGCCGCCTATGGCTTAAAGCCGTATGGATGCTCAATGGCATCCCGATGAGGGTGCTCAAATGGATGCCTCAATTCCATGTGAAAGAGGAGTTGTCAACAATCCCGGCATGGATCTTTTTCCCTGATCTGCCCATACACTTCTTCACGAAAGAGATCCTCCACTCGTTCGCTTCTATTGTTGGAAAGCCTCTCAAGATTGATGCACCTACAGTAAACATGTCCAGGCCAAGTGTTGCCCGCCTTTGTGTTGAGATAGATCTTCTGAAAAAGATGACAAACAGAATTTGGATCAATCAGGAAAATTCGGGGTTTTGGCAGCTAATAATGTATGAGCATAAGTTGCAGTATTGTGGTTTCTGCAAAAAGATTGGTCATTCAGAGGAGTTATGTCATGAGAAACATCCGGAGCTGAAGGTTAAGAAAAATCAGGCAGCTTCTAGGGTGCCGCAAGCTGAAGATCAACCGAACCCAAGAGCCAAAAACTTGCAGGTATGGAAGGCAAAGGACAAGGAAACTATGGGGCTGCAGCAATCTGTGTTGCTGACGGAAGTTCTAGAAAAAGATCCATTGGGCGATCCTGAACGTTCTTCTAGTGAAATCAGTGTGAAACCCACTGCCTCTTGCTCTATTTCCGTCTGCTCAGTAAGCCAGATCCTCTCCGAGTTCTTTATTTTCCTGATCTGCAACGCTACCTTCCTGGTATGCCAATAGCTAGAGAAGTGAGATGTGTTCCCTTCACCTTCTTTGAACCACTTGATTCTAGATTTTTGCCTCTAAAATTCTTCTTGGTTCTTTAGATGATAAATCAGGTCGGACTTTGCTTTGTGACGCGCCTCCTGGTTTGCTGCTGTAGTGTCTTCCATATAAACCTCTTCAAGCGTAGCAACTAAACTCTCAGCTTGTTGAACATTCATTTTGATATTGCCAAATGATGCTTTATTCCTTTCTCTGAGCGCCTTCTTTAATCTGTCCAATTTCCCAGCCAATTGTTGCATCCCATTGTCGTTCAGAGGCTGCTACCAAGAGTTCTCAACCACACTTTGAAAATCTTTGTGATGAAGCCACATGCACTGAAAATGGAAGTTCCTTGGGCTAGCGGTTTCAGACACTTCGGTAGAGACCAGTACTGGATTGTGATCAGATGGCTCCCGGGAAAGATGCTCCACTGATGTGTTGTGAAAGGTGCTTTGCCAACATTCATTTACTAGGACTCGATCCAATCTTTGCCATAGTGGAGGAAAGGTATTCCTGTACCATGTATAACAACTACCGACATATCGCAGATCCAAGAAACCATAGTGCTCCAAACAATCATTGAATTCTCTAATAGGTCTGAGAGCCGGAGAGGTACCTAAACTTTCTTCTAACCTCCAAACCAAGTTAATATCACCTCCAACTAGCCATAGACCCGAGGCTATTGCTGAAACTTCAGCCATCTCCATCCACAAACTTCTACGAGTAATATAGTCACAGGCAACATACACAAAAAACATAATACATTCTCCCTCCATCCCCATGAAACATTCAATTTTACAGGATACCATTTGGGTTGTATCTCTCAGCATAGAGAACCCCAACTCTGAACTCCAAAACAACCAAATTTTCCCATTCATGCTTGAGTGATAACTAGGCAATTGAAGTCTACAAGCATATGAAGCAATTCTTGTAGAGCTGTCCATTGGTTCCAAAGCAGCAATCAATTATGGTTTGTACTGCAATAAATGGGATTTCAACTTTTCAAAAGAATGAGCCATACCTCTTAAGTTCCAGATTAAAACATTCTTCATATTGACTGATTGGAAGATGAGCTAAGCCGAGATTGTTGTCTTGTGACAACATTTGAGGCGGGGAATTTCTTTTTTCTTTCTAGGCACATTAGGTGGAGCTGAATGTATCTCATTCCTGGCTGGACTCTCCTCCTGCAGATACCCAATTGTTGGATTTATAGCATCTTGATCTGAAGATAACTCTCCAGACGTACTTGAGTATGCTTCACCTGGCTGCACAGAATCTCTACCTTCTACTGGAACAATCGCCTGCGCACGTCCAACTTCAACGGGCTGATCACCTTGAACTTGTCCCCCTTTTATCCACAACTGCCTAACTCCCAGTTGCAATGTCTACTGCAGGTATCTGTCCGTGTGGATCAATACTCTTTGGGGGATTTCCCAGGATATCCGAGAGTAAATTGACATCAATTGGTGCCTGAACGGCATCCTGGTTTTCCTTTGGCACACTGATTTCACTAGCAGAACGTTCAGAATTAATTGGCTGATCTTTATTCCCTTTAGGATTGCCCAATGGGTCTTTTTTTAGAACTTCCGTCTGCAACACAGATTGCTGCAGCCCCATAGTTTCCTTGTCCTTTGCCTTCCATACCTGCAAGTTTTTAGCTTTTGGGTTCGGATGATCTTTAGCTTGCGGCACCCTAGAAGCTGCCTGATTTTTCTTAAAATTCAGCTATGGAAGTTTCTCATGACAAAACTCCTCTAAATGACCAATCCTTTTGCAAAAACCATAATACCACAGCGTATGCTCATATTTTATTGGCTGCCAAAACCCCGAATTTTCCTGATTGATCCAAATTCTGTTTGGCTAAGTTTTCAGAAGATCTATCTCAACACAAACGCGTTCAACACTTGGCCTGGATATGTTTATGGTAGGTGCATCAATCTTGAGAGGCTTTCCAACAATAGCAGCGAACGAGTGGAGGATCTCCTTTGTGAAGAAGTGTATGGGTAGATTAAGAAAAGAGATCCATGCCGGGATTGTTGACAGCTCCTCCTTCACATGGAATTAAGGCGTCTTTGAGCACCCTCATCGGGATGCCATTGAGCATCCATACGCCTTCAAGCCATAGGCGGCAGTAGTTGTCTTCGTGGGAGACCCATATCAGAACGAGTCTTGCATCCATCAACCAAATGGTGCAGTTTCCTTTCAGCCCTATCGTCAAGAACGATTTGCGAATATTGTCGAGGGATGGATTCCCACAACAGAATTTCCCAATCAAGGATAATTTGAAGGGAGTGGAGAGGGTGGTGACTTCCTCCTTGGAGAAGAAGAAGGCTGGTTTACCTTAAATTGCTGTGGCGGCTTCAGCAGAACAATTGGAGGGATTTCACCATTGCTGCTTGATTGTCCCTTGAATAACGAAGAGAAAGAGCCCTTGCCCCAGGGAGGAGCCTCCACCTGAGGGGTGGTGGCGCCGCCACCATATTGCGTGTTATCGAAGAAAGGTTTTGGCGGCTAGGGTTTTTTAGAGAGAGAACCTACGGAACGTGAACTGAATTGTTTGTAAATTTCGTAACAGTTTACCATCACTAGTAACACGAGGCTTCGAATTAGACAGAATTTCTAGCAGATTTGGAGCCTCAAGAACACTGACTTTGCATTTTGATGGTGTTCAGTAATCCATATCAACAGTAATTTTATTAAGGGTTAGTTTTATTATATGGTGTTCGGTAGTCCATATTTATATAGGTAAAGATTGTATATATGTTTAGTAATATACATATGTATACATATTTATATATGTTCAGTAAATTATATCGTTTCATTTGAGTGCATATAAGTACACATAAACTTGTATGCACATAATAGAATTTCTTTATATATATACATGTTTAATAAATTATAAAGTGATCTTGGTTGCATGAACCTAGCTAGTTTATATCAAATATTTACCATAATCAATATACGAATCCCTTTTCTTTCCAAAACTTTCTAATGTTAGAAAATTCAATGAATGGAAAAAACAAAGTTCTAGGAAAATGACATTGCATTAATCCAAGGTGTAAATATTTTCATCTTTCAAAAGGTCATTAAATAAATTAATTAGATAGAATAATACAGTGTAAATTTCTCCGATAAGACTTTTTAATTTTAATCATTTTTATTTTTACAATACATTAACAACGATACTCTTAATTAAATATTGTTAAATAAAAATGCCACAATACTATACGTCATATTGTAGTATATTACTAAATGCTCCATTTGTCCAAAAATTTTAATGTTTTCTAATTCCATTTTAAATTATTCATAAATGAATATTTAATTTCCTACTTTAGTTTGATCTGAACAGCATTAAAAAAAAAATCTTCAAAAAAAATGTCCTATTTTAATTAAAATTTTATTAATATTATAACGTTACAATGAACAAAGTGACAAAGTCAAACGTACATGATGTAACTCTTGGATATGGTGAGAATATTATTTAGAGTAATTTATCTATATATGGACTACATGTATACATTGATTTGTATTGAATTTTTAATTTCTCGAATTAAATGTACTCTAAAATTAAAAGGAAAAAAAAAATAAATGGGAGACATCCATGAACCAAAGTTTTTCTTTTCCACTTATTAATTAAACAATCAATTTTTGAGATCAGGAATCAGCACTATAGTAAAACTTTTCAAAAATTCAGTAAAAACCTTTTTTTTTTAAAGGGCTTTTAGCAAAAGAGGTTTCTCATGTTTAACCCAAAAAATATTATTGGGTCCTTAATATTTATTTATAGTCATTACGGTCCTTTAATAATTTTTGTGTAGCTATAACAGTCCAAACCATTACATTCTAGTCATTTTTGTGACAGTAATGGTCACGTTTGAAAAAATTTTAGGGGTAAATTTATTCAATTATTTAAAACTAAAATAAAAACCATAAAAGTGACATAAAATAAATTCTATGGTTCAAGGAAGAGCATATGATTGCAAAGAAGATCTAGTCTAACTAATTGATTTCGAATAACAAAAAGTACTATTGTGATGTTGATAGACCTTTTATAGCTATTATGTCATTTTTATGTTTTTTTTTTTAATTTTATGTGGTCAGATAAATTAATCCTTAATAAAATTTTCTCACGGGCTTAACAGTAACCATCATCACCCAAGAATAGCTAAAATGTGATGATTTTTATTGTTATGGCTGCACATAAATTATTAAATTATCGTAATGATTAAAAATAAATATTAATTATCCAACAATCTTTTTTGACCCAAACATAAAGTTCCTTTTTAACTGAAAACCTTTTTTAAAACTTCAAAACTACATAGTTTCGACCTATCAAAAGGCTTAACTTTATTTTCAATAGTTTTACTTCCATTCCTAATAATATTATAGAGTGTTTGTGTCCTGAATGGGAATAATGTCCAATTGCTTAAGCATTAAAGACTACAATCTTTAAATAGAAATTTTTTTAATTTAACAATTATAAAATATTATATTCGTTAAATATACGTAAAGACTTTTTATCATTACCATCAAAATTTTTATAAAACTAATAAAATTAGGTAGCTTGAATGTATTCGGAAGAATTCAAAATTCAAAATTCTATATTAAATATAATATATACTTTTAACTGTGAGATTGTATTTTTTGGATAATAAAAAGATATTATTAATGAAATTTTGAAATTAAAAAAAGAGGTTATTTTTAAAAAACATTTAATTCTTTAAAATCCCATAAAGGAGATATTAATTTAATATTTAAATAAAAATATTTTTATCTAAAAACATTCAAGAATTCAAGGCATCTCTAACTAATTTATTATTTAAATATGAGATAATGATTTGAATAACTGCTAACTTATTTAATCATTAACGGTGTAAGATAATATTTATATAGGTAAAGATTGTAAATATGTTTAGTAATATACACATATACATATATATTTATATATATAAGGGGGACGGGAAGTGTGGCCCGGAAAAGGGGGGAGAAGGGAAGATTTCAGATGAGGAAGTAAGGAAAGAACATAAACTCAAAAACAGATTCAGATATTCAGGCGGCTTGGCTGGCCATAAATAGAAGCAATAAACAAATTAAAAGAGATATAAACAGAAAACTTAGGCGGCAAAGCTGACCATATATTTAATATAAGTACTGAAATAATATTAGAAAAGAAATTACAGAAAAGAATCTAACCGGAGGGGGATAGATCGGAACAGGAGACAAGGGAATGGGAGAGCACTCGGGAGTTTCTCTTTCTAGACAAAGGTCTTTCTCTCTCAGAAAACTCGTGTCCAAGTTTGGGGAAATGGGAGTCTATATATAGACAAATAAACTAAAAGTGTACAGTAAATAGTAAAAGTGCTACAGTAGTACTTTCCACAGTATTTGCATTATTTGGGGATGCCATCATGGCTGGTGTCATCAATCCGAGAAATAAAGAAGATCTTCATCGTCTTCGTTCTCCGTATCTTCAATTTTGGGCGAATCATCAGCTTTGGGTGATTCTTCTTTGAGTTGCTGGAGCAATTTCTTCATAGTGGCCACAAAATCTGCTCTGGATGCTGATTTTGCTAGAGATGCTGCAGCAATGGATTTCTGTTGTAGAAATTGGGTTTGTTGAGTATCTGTCGGTGATAGATACTAAGGGTTGGTCTTGAACCAATTTTCCAAGGCCGGGACATAAACATTTTGTGCATTCCAATCTTTCCACCATTTGGAATGCCCTTGTAGAACCAGATAAGGAAGAACAGAATGATCTTCATCCTTGAGATATGCAAATTTCTGTGAGTAGATCCAAGTTAACTTGAACTTGCTAAAAAAGTGCAATAATGGGGGAACAGAAGTCTATTGTGGTTGGTAAAATTTAGATTTAAAATATTCAAATCCTTCTTTGACTGAGGGAGGAAGGATTTCTTCTGTTGGGCTGTAAATGGGCCACCATTGATTGATAAACCAATGTGGGAATTCAGTTTGGACTGGTTTTGATTTGCTAAAATAGAAAAACCAGGAGTGGTTTTGGAGATGATTTTGAAAGGTAAAGGTATTGAACCAGGCCTGCTGGTAATCCCAGTAGTTGAAAACCATTGGGTCAAAAGGAACAGAAAATTTTTTGAAAGTGGTAGGGGGTGCTTTCCATATCGTAGGGGTATGGATAGCATGGATTTGTACTGAAGTATTAGTGATAAATGCTCCAGTTTTCTTATCTTTGTGGGGATTGAATGAAGCACTTTGGGAATCGACAAGAGTCAATTCATAGTATTTTTGAGTAAATTTGGGGGATTTTTGGACAAAATTGACATTAGGTCCAAAGAGTTTCCTAGCTACCAATTGTGGATTTTGGTCCCAAAATTCGGGTTCCATTTGTAATAATTTGTAGACTTTGTGGTTTTTAACGTAACTGGGTCTAGAAGACGAACCTGTTACTGAAGAGATAGGGGTTGGTTCAGAAGGTAGAACAGCTTGCGATGCCGAGTGCATCGGTGCGATGTGTTGTTCTGGGGTTTTAACCCCCAGTTGTGCAGGAGAGGTTGAGGTTTTACCCACCAACTTGGCTGGAGAAGGTACCTGTTGTGGATCAAAGTGCATTAATTCGCACCATCTGATCCAATCTGCTTCTGTGAAGTCGGATGATTGAGATTGAGAGTCTTGGTCAACAAGTTGAATCCAAGAGGGATTGGATAAATTGGTAACAGACAGGGATCCTGCTGGAAATGTTTAAGGGGAAGGTGTTTGGGGTACACTCAGGGCGTAGTCTTTTGGGGAGGTAAATGGAGTTTTACCGGATGTTTTGGGGGCCTGTTTATCAGGTGCGGGTAAGGCTGGAAGCTCAGTGAGCTTCATTTTGTTTTTCTTAGGTGGCATGAGGTTATTGCCCCTGTAAAAATTCTCTTGTGAGAAAATCGGGTATAGAATTATTAGAACCTTTGATATATTCTATATCAAAATCAAAAATAGATAATATAGCTTGCCATCTAGCAAAAATTTGTTTAGATGCTAAATTCTTAACATCTTTGGTCAAAACAT
>JAOXNR010053628.1:0-13876 GCA_028571225.1 Parsonsia alboflavescens | reverse complement strand
TCAACATAGATCTCTTCACTCAGAATACGATTTAGGAATGCACTTTTGACATCTATTTGATACAACTTAAACTGATGTAGACAAGCAATACACAATAATAGCCTAATAGATTCCAATCTAGCCACGGGTGCAAACGTTTCATCAAATTCTACACCATCTACATGTGTATATTCTTGAGCTACTAAAATGGCTTTGTTTCTGACAGCATTTCCAGATACATCTGTTTTATTCTTAAAGATCCATTTTGTACCAATGATATTCATATTTTCAAGTCTATGTATTAGTGACCAAACAACCATTCTGTTGAATTGTTCTAGTTAATCATGTATGGCATTAATCCAGCACTCATCTTTTAAAGGTTCATTTACATTTTTGGATTCTATAGTAGACAAGTAGCAGGCAGAGCTAATCATCTCTCTATAGTTAACTTTAGCCTTACCTCTAGTGAGTGTTCCTTCCTCCAAATCTCCGATTACCTTTTCCAATGGATGTACCTTTTGTATTCTGGAGGCGATTTTTCTCTCAACCTTCTTACCTATTTCTGTTCTTGCTTGGGTTTTATCATCTGTTGTACCTGATTGATTCCCTGTGGATTGAACTGCCTCAAGTGGGATATTGGGGGAACCCTGCTTTTCATCTGTTGTTCGGTCAGTTAGGTATACGATTTTTTTGTTTCTTTGTTTTTTGACTTCGGTATAGTCACTGTAAGTTCATCAAACACAACATTAGAAGATTCCATGATTTTTTCAATACGTTGATTAAGTACTCTATAAACCTGACTATTTGTTCCATATCCAAGAAAAATACCAACGCCACTTTTGGGATCAAACTTACCAAGGCTATCTCTATTATTCAAAATAAAGCACTTACTTCCAAAGACATGAAAGTAGTGAACGTTTGGTTGCGTTCCTTTCCATATTTCATAGGAAGTCAACTTTGTTTCTGCTCTGAAATAGACACGATTTATGATATAGCAAGTAGTATTTATAGCTTCAACCCAAAATTTTGATGGTATTCCTTTAGCACATAACATGACTCCAGTCGTTTCTTGTAAAGTCCTATTTTTCCTTTCTATAACACCATTCTATTGTGGTGTCTTTGGTGCAAAGAACTCATGCAAGATACCATGATCTTCACAGAAATTAGTGGAGATGGTATTTTCAAATTCTTTTCCATGATCACTTCTAATGCGATCAATTTTTCCATAAATATCAGATTTTTCCATGGTTAATTAGTTAGACAACCGTTGGAAGGATTCAAAAGAATTTGATTTTTCTCTAAGAAAATCTACCCAGGTAAATCTTGAAACATACATATACAAACACATATTTTTTATGTCGCACACTTTTAACCTGCATAGGACCCATGAGATCCATATGTAATAACTCAAGTGGACGTGAAGTAGTGATAAGGTTGACAGCTTTGTGTGTTTGATGTTTCTGTTTTCCAAGTTGAAAAGCTTCACACATAGCACCTTCAATAGCTCCAAAATCAAGGATTCCTTTGACAGCACCCGTAGCAGAGATTTTAGTTAGTTGTTTGAAGTTGACATGTTCCAATCTCTCATGCCACAATTCAATATTATTATGACTTGCATTGTTACAATGTAAGGTTGTATTAGTGTTATAGCAATTGCTTGAAGATATAGTACCAAGATAGTACACAGTTCTTATTTTCATCATACACATGACATGCATCCTTGGTGAACTTAACAAGTAGCTCATCATCACACAACTGACTATTACTAATCAAGTTAGCTTGAAGACCATCTACTGAAACCACATTATGGAGATGAGGCATTCCTTTTACCATAAGAGTTCCATTTCCCAAGATTTGTCCCTGTCTACCTTCACCAAAATTGGCTTGGCCAAGATTACATTCATGACAATCTTTCAAATATTCCTTTCTACCAGTCATGTGACAAGAATAGCCATTATAAAAAAACCATAAATCAGAATCAGACACTTTTAAAGACATAAATCCTGCTAAACAGTAATGCCTATTTTTCTCAACCCAAATTTGTTTAATCTTGTGATTCCGAGTCCGTTGATGTCGTGTTGGTGACATGTGAAAAATAGACGTATATAACATCTTAAAATAGTTGGGTCTAATGTGTCCTCTTGGAAAAAAGTAGTTACAAGTAGGTACAAATACCTTTGGTGATAAACTTTTGTATATCAATAAATTGTGATTGTGAATTCATCACCTTAGATTTCTCTGTTATGAGAACTTGTCATTGAAAATTGTTATGACTATCAACATAGCATAAACCGACGATCATATGACTATCTTTGTTCTGCCAATATTTGATCCAGTTTATCTGTGCCACCATTCATCATCCTCAAAGTTTTCATTGCATTGTCATGTTCCTTTTCTAGTTTCTGAAATTTCTGCTCCTTTGCTTCACAATCTGCAATCAAAAGGTTGATTTTAATTTCAAATTTTTCTTTCTCAGACATATGTGTTTTTACCTTAAGCTCTAGTTCTCTGTTTAGTTTATTACGCTTGATACATTGTTTGAGCAATTCCTCATAAGCTTCAAGTAGTTCATCAGGAGTGAGTTCACTGTTACTGTCTATTTCAGTTAATTATGGAAAACATTGTCTTACCTCTGTCTCTTCATCTAGTTCAACATTTGTCATACCTGGATTGTCATATTTAGATGAACTTTACCATGTAGGGCAATGAAATTATTTGTTTGTTCAGCTCTTTCCTCATGCTTATCAGTTTGTTCACCATCACTCCACGTAGTAATAAAAGATTTCTTATGTTTTTTGAGATAATTTGCACATTTAGCCTGAATATGACCATAACTGACACAGAGCTTGTTTCAGATCAAACTGGTTCCGATGTGGGGCATGCTTCGGATGCTTCAGTTCAACAAGTTTCGGTTCCATCATCAGCTCTACGACGGTCAGAATGTTTGAAGAAGACGACGTGTGCTGCTTGAAATACCGACATGATGCTGGGCACGATTCTTGAGGCTTCTAATCCGAGCTCGGATCGGGCTTAAATTTGATTGGATGACCCGGAATGGCCCAACGATCAAAAATCACTGCTATGCTATGATGCGAGGCGTTTTTCGGCCATTCGGAATCGTCTTGATGGAGTTTTGGGCATTTTTTTGTTTTCAGTGTCATAGTCGTAATTTTTCAGTTTTTAAATGAGTTTCGTAATTTACTGTTTTTTAGCAATTTCTTTACTTTTCGATTCCGATTAGGTTTATGGTTTGTTTTTGGCTTTAAAGAATTGTTTTTGTGATGGTTTGCCCAGATTTTGATCAATTAAAGTTGCCAATTTTCAACTTACCCAGATTTTTCGACTACTTCAAAAAATTGTTCTTCACTTGATTTAATTTTTGGCTTCTAACTACTTGAATTGAAGTTTGATTAGAAAGAATTTTGGATTAGGGTTTTTTTTTTCCCCGTTTCTTGTTTTGCAAGTTTTTGAACAAGAATGAACCCTCAAGTTTTCGTTGAATCTCCACAACTTGAGATTTCCACATCTCATCCAAAATGCAAGCCACGCAAGTTTGTTTCCATCTGCGTCAATAACCTTCACATTCCCTGCACTGTATACCTTTGTTAGTCTTGATATTAGAATCAATTAAATCACAGTGAGGCTTACGAAAAGATTTTTTTTTTCAGTATTATTCCTAAATTGATCGGGGTTTGGTTTGCCTTTGATTCGTCTGTACATTTTGTTGAAATTTCGTGAGATCAGGGACATTGCTTGCTGAACATCTTTAGAATAGTCAATTTCTGGATCAATGGGATTAGGTTGAAAAGCAATACTTTTGTCCGTTCGATTTGGCTTTAAGTTCATCTCGAAGGTTAATAACGAGTCGATTAATTCATACTTGATTGTATCAATATCCTTTGCTTCTTCAATTGCAGTTACTTTGTGAGCGAACAGTTCTGGAAGGGATCTTAGAGTTTTGCATACCAATATTTCTTCAATCATTTGCTTTCCAAGAGTGAATGACTCATTAGCTTGGTCACTCAATTTTGCATGGAAATCAGCAATAGTTTCAGTTTCGTCCATCTGTAATTTCTCAAAGTGAGAACTGATCATTTGCAATTTGGAGTGTCGCACAGTTGATGTGCCTTCATGTGCTATTTGTAAAGTTGTCCAGGCTTCGTTTGCTAAAATACATTGAGCAATCAACGAAACTGATTAACATCGACAGCATTAAAAATAGCTTTAAGAGCTTTAGAATTAAAATTAGCTTCCTTTTCATCTACCTCTGCCCAGGTATTTTCATCCTTCTAAAGGTCCTTCTCATTTTTTGAAGGAGTCCATCCATTTTCTGACTGATTTCCAAGCCTTTTCATCTAGCACTTGATGAACGCAGCCATCCGAGCCTTCCAATATGAATAATTGTATCCTTTGAGCAGAGGTGGTCTACTCACCGATAATTCTTCTAGTAGTTCACTCATTGCTGCACAAAGAGATTCTAAATCCAAGATCTTCCACTAGTTTGTTTTTGTTTGTCTCTGATACCATATAAAAGAATCTTTTGAAGCAATTATACTATTAAGTATACGTAAAAAACCGAATATGTAAATTCTCTCAAAAAGTAAATGAACACCGAGATTTAACGAGGTTCACCCCATTGGAATATATCCAATATTGGACTACGTCCTCAAGGCTAAGTCCACCTAAAAAATCCACTAAGATAAAAACATTACAATAGGTATAGTATAAAACAATAGAATCCCTCTAGTCTATCACTACCCTATATAAAGCTTTACCTTAAAAACTCACAGCAAGAATCTTTCTTGCATATATCGCAACATCTTCTAGAATCACTCTGAAGATGACAAAGCTTCTCTCGAGGCCGAACTCTCCCTGAGTTCTGTAACACTTCCGTGACACGCCTATGACAGTTTGCGATAGTGAGGTAGAGATGCTTCTCCCGAGTTCTACTGCTAATAAATATTCTCCCGAATATTTATAAGGATTTTCAGCGAAGACTTCTCAGCATGATACTCAATAATTGTCAATCTTGATCACTTCAAAACTTATCTCATTTTGGAAATAATAGCAGTGAAAAGATATAAGAGATATTCCTTTCTAAAAGATAATTACAACAGATTAATTAGTATCTAATTTAGATAAATATGGAAGTATCAATTTGGGATAATCAATCAAGGAATATCAAACTTCAGAAATCTTAAGAGATAGCATATCAAACAAATCAGCTCTCAATCTTAAGGATAACTTTAGAGAATCCTAAAGATCTTAATAATCTCCTAATTCAACTCAACCATGGATTTGAACAATATATGAAGCTCATAAGCAATACATTAGTATCTTAATAAATCTTCAAAAACCGTGTGACTCTAAGTTTCATAAATAATAGCCAACACAAATATCTAACAATATAAAATTGATTGAAGTAAGTGAGCAGCGAATCTCTACGCCATGAAGAACAAGGAAATGTTGGAGAAAACCTTGAGAAGACTCTTGAAGAAAAGGACAAGGAGAAGGAACAAATGGTGATGGAGACCAAGCATCATCAATGCCATCAGGACCAATCACGAGGATGAGGGAGTCAATGTTGAAGAAGGCTTTGATGACATTCGTTGAAGCTAAGGAAGAATGATTCGATTTTGAAGCACTGTTTGAAAGGATTAAACTAGAAGAAGATTTGGATGAAGAGATGCTATGGAATTTATTTTCAATTCAAGGCCTTGATGATGATAAAACGAAGAATTTAATGGAGGATTATGCCTTTGGGATCAAGGGAGAACATCAAAAAATGGTTTGGGAAGGAAGAAACTAAGGACAACTAAAGAAATTAAGTGGAGAACAGAGGGAAGAGCATTAACCAGTGTTGCCACCAATGCCAAGGTAGGCGTCGGTCAATTGCTCACATTTTGGGAGTCTTTCCAGAGAACAACTGGAGAGTCCAAGGGAGGGAGAACCCGTGCCGGTCGCTCTTCAGCTCCAAGATAGAGAACTACCGGTCCTCTGATCGGTGCACCCACTGGAGCCGGTCGAGGACCGGGTGATCTCAAACTTGCCAAATTTTTGTCCATTTTCTTCCATTCTTCTTGTAATTTGAAGCTTATTTCATGGGAAGTTAACTACATTCATATCCAAAACGAATATATTAGGTTATTTTATGTTTTTGGAGTATAAATACTCTTTTGTCTTGTCATTTCATTACAACCAACAAATATTTTTTATTGAAAACAAAAATCCTCTTGGATTAAACTTGTTCTTTTTTAGTGTTCTCCCTTTAACTCTCTTAGGGTTCTTGGTTTAATTACTTGAGGGCTTTTCATCACTTTGGTTAGGGGGTTGATTTATATATCAACACCAAGACAATGATTGTTGATTGAAAAACATCACAGGTCATTGTAACTAACTTGAACCTCAAAGGTGAGTCCTGGGTAAAATCTTTCAAGTTGGTTTGTTTTTAATGAAACCCATTTCAAAGGAATCACATCATCTTTTAGTATCAGAGCCTGGGTTCTTCATCTTGAATTTTGAAAATCTTTATTTGCTTTCTTTGTTTAAGTGTTTTAAGGTTATCTTTGATTTCTTGAAATCAATGATCTTATATATGTATTTTTGTGATTTGTTTCCTCTACATCTATCTTAGTATCTCCTTGTGATCCTTTTTGTTTAATGGAATTAAGTCTATGAGCAAAAACTAGTTCTAAATTTTATTTGTTGAGTTTGTTCATCTATCTCTACAAAAAAAAAAAAAAGGGTTCTTGTTCTTGAAAATTTAAAAAAAGAAAAAAAAAAAAGGAAAAGAGAAGAGCACCAAAAAAGTATTGCACGAAGGAGAAAGAAAGAAAGTGCCAAAGTTGAATGCTATTTTGATATTTCTTGTTGAGTCCTATTGAAATTGATCGTGTTGAAGTTGAATTGAAGTTCTATTGTGGTTGAATTGCCTATTGTCTTACAAATTGGAAATCAAAGGAATTGGGTTTGTTGAATTCATTGAGAAATTGGACTAGGTTTTCATTGCCCTCTAGGTGTTTGATAAAATGCCTCCATGAAATTTTCTTTGAACTCCAAGAATTTGCTCAATTGTTATCATCTTACATTGATCTAATCTTTGAAATTCTATCTCTTTGGTTCTTGATTGCTGCTCATTTGTTGACTAATTGAATTGAGTTGTGTGGATTACTTGGCATCTTTGCTTGAAGCTTTTGAATTGCCCAATTGAGTTAGTTAAGAACTTGAAAAAGAGTAGAGTGGTAAAAGGCTTTAGGGGTGAGTTCAATAGAGTGAGAAAAAGCCAATTGAAAGTGTGATACACAAGCGATAAATAAGGAACAAAATTCCCAAGTTTTTGTGAATTTCTTTGAAGGCATCTTATGAGAAACGGAGCTTCACCATCTTCACAAGCATGAAACATGGGAGAAAACAATATTGTTCTAGGTACCATCTTGGAGAGAATGGAGAGCATGACAAGGGAATTCTCTACGAATATGGGAGAATTAAGAAGAGACATTAACACAAGGATGGATCAATTTGAAGGAAGAATGGACACCTTGGAGACACCACCTCCACAACCACCTCCTCCTATGAGAAACCGAATGCCACAAAGGGGAAGGGGACATCACCAAAGGGTCCAACCCAGAAGGAGGATCATCTAAGATCAACGAGAGGAAGAAGCAAATGTGAATGAAGAGGACTATGATGAGTTCTATGATAGACCAAGAAGGCAAAGAGGAGAGAAAGAGGTTGACCAGAACTTGGGAAGTATCAAGCTAACGGTGCCACCCTCCTATGGAGGAGATGACCCCAATGTCTACTTGGATTGGGAAAGAAGAGTAGAATCAATATTTGAATGTCATAATTACTCCGAGGAGAAGAACATCAAACTTGCAATTGTTGGTTTTTCGGAGTATGTCATCATTTGGTGGGATCACCTAGTGATACCTAGGAGAGGACAAGAAGCACCACCCATTGAAACATGGGAAGAGATGAGACAATTAAGGAAAAGATTTGTGCCTAAAAACTACCAAAGAGACCTCCACCACAAGATTCAAACACTCATTCACGGTTCTAAGAGTGTTGATGCTTATTACAAAGAAATGGAAGTTGCTATGATAAGGAGCAATCTAGTGGGTGAAGAAGAGGAGCCTACAATGGCTAGATTTCTTCATGGGTTGAACAAAGAGATAAGTGACACTCTTGAATTGCAATAATATGAGGAATCAGAAGAAATGGTGCAAAAGGCAATCACGATTGAATGACAAGTGAAGAATAGGAGAGAATCCTATGGGAAATCTTATGGCACATCAAGTTATGGACAATCATCTTCCAAGACCGTCAACACTTGGCCTATGAATGAGCAAGGAGTGACCAAATCTACCACAAAGGAGGAGGCGTCTAGGCCAAAATTTGGCGAACCAAAATCCCCCTCAAGGGGATAAAGGTAAAGCTCAACTTTCACCTTTTAAAGCTAGAGAAGTTAAATGCTTTAAATATCAAGGATTTGGCCACTTTACTAATCAATGTCCTAATAAAGAATTATTCTTATAGATAAAGGGGTAATTGAATCAACTGGTGAAGGGGAAGAAGAGGAGCGTGGGATGATGAAAATTAGAGTGAGTGTACTCTTGAAGGGTAGTTGAATATGGTTGTTAGGACGGTATTTAGTACACAAACCAAGGGAGATGATGAGGCACAAAGAGAGAATCTATTTTATTCTAGATGCTTTATTAATGGGAATCTTTGAAGCCTAATTGTTGATAGTGGGAGTTGTGTAAATGTTGCTAGCAAGTATATGATTGATAGATTAAAGCTACCATGTATAGATCACCCTACTCCATATAAATTGCAATGGTTGAATGATAGTCGAGAGGTTAGAGTGAGAAAACAAGTGAGGATTCCAAGTACAGTGATGAAATGCTATGCGATGTAGTACCTATGCAAGCAACTCATATGTTGCTAGGGAGGCCTTGGCAATATGATAAGAGAGTGACTTTTGATAGGTACAAAATCAATTACACCCTAGAAGTTGACTTTTGACTTTTGACTGTTGCTGGGGATCCACTTGAATTCTTTAAAACCTCATGAAGCTTACATAGACCAAATGAGACTTTTGAAGAAAATAAAGAATTTATGAAGAAAAATAGATGAGAGAGAGTGAGAAAAAGTTGAGGTAAAGAGAAAAAGAGAGGTTAAAAGAGAGTGAAAAGAAAAAGAAAGAGGAAAAAGAAAAGAGTGACAAGAAGAAGAGTTTCTTTGCAAAAACAAGAGAGGTGAGGAGTGCTTGTGAAGGGTCATAGACCTATGGCCCTATTGATGTACAAAGAATCTTTGTTTTCTAACACTTGCTGCTAATCCCTCTCTTTCGAGTATTGTTTCCCCTCTTTTGAAGGAATATAAAGACATTTTCCTGGAGGAGCTCCCAAGAGAGTTGCCACCAATACAGGGAATTTTAGCATCAAATTGATCTTATTTTGAGAGCATCTCTTGCAAACAGGCATGCTTATAGGACAAACCTAGAGGAGGCCAAGGAATTGCAAAGGCAAGTGGAGGAGCTACTTCAAAGAGGTCCACATTTCGTTTCGGTCTTGTTGGTGCCAAAAAATGATGGGACGTGAAGGATGTGCATCGATTGTAGGGCATCAACAAGATTAGTGTAAAGTATCGCTTTCCTATCCCTTGGTTGGATGACATGTTAGATGAATTGAGTGGTAGCCAATACCTTTCTAAAATTGATTTAAAAAGTGGTTGTCATCAAATTAGCATGAAGGAAGGGATGAATGGAATATGACATTTAAAACTAAACATGGCTTGTATGAGTGGATTGTGATGCCATTTAGTCTTATCGATGCCCCTAGTACTTTTATGAGATTGATGAATCATGTTCTTGGGGAATGCATTGGTAAATTTGTGGTAGTATACTTTGATGATATCTTTGTCTATAATAAGGATGCAGAAGAGCATGTTGAGTATTTAAGGCAAGTGTTTGATATAGTTACAAATGAATGACTATATGCTAATTTGAGTAAATGTACTTTTTGTTTACTGAAAATTACTTTTCTCGGATATATCATGTCTTCTAACTGTGTTCAAGTAGATGAGGAGAAAATCAAGGCAATCAAGGAATGACCTACACCTAAAAGCACAAGTAAGGAAAGAAGTTTCCATGGGTTGGCTTCGTTCTACCAGATGTTTGTTCCTAACTTTAGTACAATAGCAACCCCTCTTACGGAAATGATTAAGGTGAAGGTTAAGTTTAGGTGGGAGAGTGACCAAGAGAAGGCTTTTTAATTGTGAAAATCTAAACTTGCATGTTCCTCTATCCTTTCTCTCTCCGTTTTTCGAAATTGAATGTGATGCCTCGGGGGTGGGTATAGGAGCGGTATTGATGCAAGGGGGTAAGCCTATAGCCTATTTCAGTGAGAAATTAAATGGGGCTACTTTGAATTATTCTACCTATGACAAAGAGTTGTTTGCTTTGTTTAGGTCCTTGAGGAATTGGCAACATTATCTTTGGCTAAAGGAATTCGTGATACACACCGATCAAGTGTCCCTAAAGCATTTGAAAGGGCAAACCAAGCTAAGCAAGATGCATTGATGTGATTCCTTGAGGGTTGAAGGTTCGTTTTCACACAAGCAAGAAACCAATCAAAGTATAAAGAAAAGGACTCATCAAAGATTTGAGTGGGAGATTAGGTTGACCTTTGTAGGACAATCCACAACAACTAACCATTTGATTTGTAGAGACAATTCAATATCTCTCCCAAAGTAATTGAGAGCCCAAGGAGTAGTAACTAAGAACCCAAGGAGGAAATTCTAAGAACACTCTCAAAGACCAAGTTCGATCTTGTTTTTGAATTAATCCCAAAGGAAAGTTGTTTGTCAAGAGTTAAGTCTTCCTATTACATATAAGTTTGCTATATATAGTGTAAATTGTGAGAAACCATAATGAAAGCCCTAAATAAGTCTAACAAGAGGTCAACGACCGAAAACAAGTGAAGGAAAGTTGTTAAAATCTGGGAATACATCACATTGGTGAGCAGGAATTGACTAGGTCCTGTGCTGGCTCAAGAATCAGCAGCACCGGATGGGAGGCTAGATTGCTACTTTAAATTTCCAGTGAGCATCCGATGCTCCCATGCAGCTTTAGATATGACACTGTAGAGGGCTGGATGGCCTCTGTTCAAGTCATTTAGTTCTCTCTCTTGCTATCTTCGAGCCAACTTCGTTTTTCCTCGTGCCATCTTAAATCCAAGCCTTCCTAGGCTTCCCAACTGCACATCTAAGGTCTCTAGTGCCTTTTCCTTCATTTAGAATCCTCCCATCATCATCCTCAAGGCCTTGAATCACCCACAAGTTATATTCCTTCCTTATATGTTCTTCATCAAGCTTTGTCTCCTTGAAGATGACTTCAAAGTCAAGTAATTCCTCATGATATTGTATGAATGCCACCAATGACCTCTTCATCCTCGATGCCCTTGCTATTGTGATCGGTCCTGGAGGCATTGTTGGAGCTTGATATCCTCTTTGATCAAGTTTAGTCCTTCTTGCATGTGGAAATCTTTCTTTCTTAGGTGAATCCACACCCATTCTCCCACTTCAAATCTCAAAGGCCTTCTATCTTTTTTGTGTTGCTTAGCATAGCGTAGGTTTTGCAATTGAATGTTCTCGTTAGCTTGTTCATGCATTTGCTTCAGCAAATCGGCTTTCCACTTGCCTTCTAGACTATGTACTTCACTCAAAGATAAAGGAATTAAATCTAGGGGAGTTGAAGAATTAAAACGATACACCAATTCAAAA
The DNA here is from genome assembly GCA_028571225.1 of Parsonsia alboflavescens. Classification (NCBI taxonomy): domain Eukaryota; kingdom Viridiplantae; phylum Streptophyta; class Magnoliopsida; order Gentianales; family Apocynaceae; genus Parsonsia; species Parsonsia alboflavescens. Next base: position 2,113 of record JAOXNR010053628.1, on the reverse strand, counting down.
GGAGAAACATGAATAGAAGAATGCACACATCTATTATAAGAAAATTCAATGAATGGTAAACAATCTTCCCAAGACTTCAAATTCCTTTTGATGATGGTCCTAAACATAGTACCCTAGGTCCTGTTAACTACTTCCGTCTGACCATCCGTTTGAGGGTGACAAGTAGTGGAAAACAACAATTTTGTTCATAATTTCCAAAAGAAACTTAAAAACATTGTATCCCTATCACTCACAATGGTTTTTGGGATGCCAAGCTGTCTAACAGTTTCTTTAAAGAATAAAATAGCCACGTTGTGAGCATCATCAACTTTAGAGCATGTAGTGAAGCGAGCCATCTTAGAAAATCTATCAACTACTACAAGAATTGAATCCTTACCCCTCCTAGTCCTAGGCAACCCAAGTACAAAATAAATAGATACATCTTCCCAAAATGTCCCATTAGGCCTCCTCCATGACTCTCAATGACAAATAATTTCCTCAAGGAATATTTCGGCGCACAAAGTGTATCTTCTCTAAACAAATAGCGATTTTGCAAATAAAACTTATCATGCACACCTTTCTCACAAGCAATAAACATATCTTTGAAATCATCATCATCATCATACAACTCCTTAATTACCTCAAAACCAAGCAAATTAGCACCAAAGGTAGAAATCGAGGCATTCCTCTTAGAAAGTGCATCTGCCAAATATTTTTACCCATTTGGCACGTATTTTGCTCAACTTGGTTTGTCAATTCAAGTGTTTAAGGGATTCATGATCGGTGTGAATCACGAACTCTCTTGGCCATAGATAATGTTGCCAATTGCGTAATGACCTAACCAAAGCAAAGAGTTCTTTGTTATAAGTAGAGTAATTCAAAGTAGCACCATTAAGTTTTTCACTGAAGTATGCTATTGGTCTACTCTCTTGCATTAAAACCGCTACTATCCCTCTCGATGCATCATTCCATTTCAAACACTTCAGAGAAATCGGGTAATGAAAGAATGGGGGCACATGTAAGTTTACCCTTAAGCAATTGAAATGCTTGTTCTTGTTCTCTCTGCCACCTAAACTTATCTCTTAGCTTGATTACCTTCATTATTGGGGCTGCAATTGTGCTAAAATGAGGAACATACCTTCAATAAAGTGATGCCAACACATGGAAACTCTTTACCTCACTCACACTTTTAGGAGTCAGCCATTCTTTAATAGCTTTCACCTTCTCTTCATCAACATGTACACCATTTGATGAAACAATAGATCCATGAAATGTAACTTTGTTTAAACAAAAGGAACATTTACTCGAATTGGCATACAAATGTTCTTTCCTAGGCACATCAAACATATATTTCAAATGATCAAGATGCTCTTCCACATTTTTGCTATAGACTAAGATGTCATCAAAATATACCACAACAAATCTACCAATGCAATCTCTGAGAACATGGTTCATTAATCTCATAAAAGTGCTAGGTGCATTAGTGAGACCAAAGGGCATAACAAGCCATGCTTAGTCTTAAATTTGGTTTTCCATTCATCACCTTCTTTCATTCTAATTTGATGATAGCCACTTTTTAAATCTATCTTTGAAAAACAAGTGCTACCACTCAACTCATCCAACATATCATCTAACCTAGGGATAGGGAAGCCATATTTTACCGTTATCTTGTTAATTGCTCTACAGTCAACACACATGCGCCATGAGCCATCTTTCTTGGGCACCAATAAATATTAACTACACATAGGCTCAAGCTTTCCCTTATGTATCCTCTAGCTAGAAGCTCTCCCACTTACTTTTGTAGCTTCTAAAAATCTCCTCTAGATTTGTTCTATAGGTTGCCTCGTTGGGAAGTGGAGCTCCGGGAATGAGATCAATTTGATGCTCAATTGCTCTCAAAGGTGGTAATTCAAGTGGCAACTCTGCTGGAAAAAGATCTTCATACTCTTGCAAAAGAGGGGAAATAAGACGAGGAGAAGACTTGTTAGCATCAATAGCATTAGAGTTTAAAGAGTGTTTGTACCTTAGAAGAATCATAGGCTTATAGCCCAAGAATCCACTCTTCACCTCTCTTTCTTTTGCATAGAAGCTCACTTTCTTTTCACTCTTGTTTTCTTCTTCTCTCTTTTTCCAC
>JAOXNR010053627.1:0-13878 GCA_028571225.1 Parsonsia alboflavescens | reverse complement strand
ATCAAAGCACAGGGAACTAGCTTCGCCAGACCACCAACCCATACTCATGTCATGGGGACGTGTCCACGCAGTAGCAAGAGTGATATTTGTTCTCTCTTCCTTGATAGTACCTTTAGAGAACAATTATTGAATGGTCCTGTTCTAAACATACAAAATGTGCTAACACATAGTCCGAGAGCACTACCTAATGACTAAAGGTAAGTCACCATATTTAAAGGAGACTAATGTGTTATGACCTTTGTTCAATGGAATGCCCAATTCCATTAATCAGCCAAGAACTAATTTCATATGATTTAAATTTCTGGTGATCCGTACCTTACTATGCCGAACGTCCCAACACACAGATCACCTATTTAAATTGATTTGGACCTTATTGCATGTTATTCTAATATGTACAAAATTACTTATTAAGATTATAGTCTTTTACACTTTTTCTCAGATAATGATAGCCTTTTTTGGCACAAATTCCAACAGGGAGCTTGCTGAGAACTCTTCTTGGAAAGAGGATAACCTCTCGACAAAGCCTGATCGAAAGGACACGAAATGACACTCAAGGGTTAGCCCCCAATAAATTAAGGAGAGTGAGTCCCCCAGCCAATTAGGAAAGAAACGAGGATCAAGAGATACAGAGCAGAGTGGACCTTGCAGAACCCTCGCTATTTGTCCATAGTATCAAGACTGCTCGGATGCCGCAAGGGTTTAAAGCCCTGCAAGTAGAAGCAAAATATGTTGGCATGGGGGAACCGCTTCAACACGTAGATGAATATGTGTCCGAGATGGAGATGTTTGAATACCCTGACCATGTCAACTGCCACTTTTTCCTGTTGACGTTGACCAAAAAAGCACAATAGAGGTTCTAAGGCATTCCATAAGCAAGTATCTCGAGTTGGAAGCAGCTAAAAAAGCTGTTTCTGAAAAATTACCAGTGCAACATGAGATGTAAGAAAGACATCAATGACCTCTTCACTATCAAACAAAAGTTTGGGGAGAGCACAAGAAGCAACTAAAGTCGTTTTAACGTTGAGGTAGCAGAGATCGAGCAAAAGAATGATGCTGTCTGCATCACTGCCTTTAAGAAAGGTTTGCAAGGGGGGTATGTGGCTCTTAGACTGGTCGAAGAGTAGGTAAAAACCATCAAGGAGGTGCAAAAACTCCTTGAGAAATTGATAAAGGCTGAGGAGATAGCAGTCTAGAAGAGGATTCCTGGTTTTGCCTCAACCACTGCAAAGGACAACATAGGGCACCCAAAATGCCCTCCGACCTCAAAGAGGGATAGGAAGGACCTTCACTTGAAGGCAGGGACCTCAGACAAGAAGAGAAAGACCATCCCGGACTTGTGACCACCCCCCTCACCACTTCATGAGCCAAAATACTGGTGGTCATGGAAAAGAAAGGTCTCCTGAAGCTGCCAAGAGCTCTCAAAAGTCCCTTGGCCAAAAGAGAGCCTGCCAAGTTTTGCCACTACCACAAGGACCATGGCCATCTCATGGAGGACTGCTTTGACTTCAAACGTGTGATTGAGAGGTTTGTAAATGAGGGCCACTTGCAAGAATTCTTGGCAAGGAATACAGGCTCTGCGAATCCCCCCCCCGACGGCCCCCTACAGTCAGTGACCTCTAGTTGGTGAAATAACTGCTATTGAAAGGAGGATAAAACGAGCTCCGAGGGAAGACTTGAACTCCTGACAGTGTCTTTCCAGATCGAGGATTTCCTGGTATGGAAAATACTGGTTGACTCTAGGAGTGCCGTAAATGTCTTGTATAAAAAGGCATTTGATTAGATGGGGATAGTAGGAGCTTATTGAAAAGGTTAGACACCGCAGTGACCAGCTTTAATGGCAGCACGACCTACCCGGAGGGAATTCTATGAGTCCCAACTGCAATCTGAGTGTATGGAAAGGGGGTTATTGGGGCTATGGAGTGGATGGTGGTCAATGACCTTAGAACCTACAATGCAATCCCAGGTAGAAGGGGAGCCATGGATCTAAGAGCAGAAATCTCCTTGCGAAATTACTGTATCAAGATCTAGGTCGGATTAACATGGGTTGCCTAGAAGGAGATAAGTAGCTTGCATCAAAGTGTTACCTTGTTGATTTCCATATAGAGGGCTTGACAGAGCTCTAACAAGAAGATGTCATCGACCTCCCAAAGGGGAATGATGAGTTCAGAATTCAAGCGAGGGGAGAGAAAGTTTTCCTTAACTCAAAATTCCCTGAGAAAAGGATAAAGATAGGCAAGCTCTTACCCTCAAAAGTTAAAGGGAAGCTCGTTGACTTTCTCCAAGAATATCTAAAGGTCTTTGCCTGGCGACTTAGTGACCTCGAAGGAATAGATGAAGATTGCTAAGCATAAGGCCGGGCAAAACCCAAGGGTCAAGCTAGTAAAGCAAAAGAAAAGGACCTTCGCTCCAGAGTGAAACTAGGTCATAGCTTGAGAAGTCCAAGCTCTTCTCACCGCTGGAATCTTAAGAGAAGTTGTATACCCAGAATGGTTGGCTAACTCGGTTGTTGTGTAGAAGAAAGAGGGGACGTGGCGGATGTGTGTGGACTTCACCACACTAAACAAATATTGCCAAAAAGACTAATACCCACTCCCGAGCATTGACCAGATGGTATACTAAACAACTGGATATCGATGGCTATGTTTCTTAGATGCCTACAAGGGATATCATCAAATTTCGATGGCAATAGAGGACATGGAAAAGACCCCTTTTATCATCTAGCTTGGCACCTATTGCTGCACCAAAATGCCATTCGGCCTAAACAATGCAGGAGCAGAATTCCAGTGAGGCCATGCACAAGGTCTTCAAAAACTAGCTTGGAAGGAACATCGAGGTCTATGCGGATGACATTTTCATCAAGTCCAGGACCTCAGAAGACTTCATTGAAGACATCAGGGAAACTTTCTAGACATTGAAAGTTGCCCATATGAAGCTCAATCCGGAGAAGTGCATCTTTGGGGTCTTAGCGGCAAAATTCTTGGGCTTCATGATATTAGAACGGGGCATTAATGCCAACCTTAACAAAATAAAAGCACTGTTGGACATTGAACGTCCCAGAAACATTAAAGAAGTTCAAAGTTTGACACGAAAGATGGAAGCATTAGGGTGCTTCATTAGCAAAATGGCAGACAAAGGATAAAAGTTCTACTACGTTATAAAATGGCTAAAAGACTTTCAGTGGACTGGGGACTACCAAATGGCTTTGGGCAAACTGAAAGACTTCCTAGGGAAGCCCCTTCAGTTCTTCTCTCCGAGGTCAGGAGAGGAAATTTTGATGTACCTTATTGTAACAGAGAAAGCAGTCATCTCGGTGCTCCTGGTAGAAAGGTCAAGTTTATAGTTCCCCATTTATTATGTAAGCCGTTTGCTCCGAGGTTCCGAAATTAGATATTTAGACCTCAAAAAATTTTTGTACCTCAAGGAAGCTAAAGCCATACTTTGAAGTGTACTCGATAGGAGTGTTAATCAATTTACCACTAAAGCAAACTTTGGCGAAATTTAATCAGGATAATGAAGTGGTCTCTCGAGCTCTCGGGATATCAAATTAAATTTGAGCCAAGGAAAGCAATCAAAGCTCAAGCTCTCTCAGATTTTGTAGAAGAATGCACAAGAGCCAAACTGGAGCTCACAAGCACTAGTGAAAATAATATCTGGACCATGTACCCAGATGGCTACATTGAAAGGGAAAATTCAAGTGTGGGAATTGTATTGATCAGCCCCGAGGGAGTGAGAATCTTTTACTCTATGAAGTACAACTTCCCAACCTCGAACAATGAATCCGAGTATGAAGCTCTCTTAGCAGATCTAAGACTCACAAGCGCTCTAAAAGTGCAAAAAATTGCACGTCAAAACTGATTCATAAGTTATAGCCAGCCAAGTTGCTGGAGAATACGAAGCCCGAAAGGACAACATGATCAAATATTTCAAAAGAGTAATTGATATAGTATCCAAACTTGAGCATTTCCTTATCGAACAAAATCGTAGAGAGCAAAATACAGAAGCAGATGCACTATCTAAAGTCTATTGAGAGATAGCCGGAACAAAAGCAGAGCTGCTGGTGGAACAGTTACATTCTCCTATCATAAACTAAGAAAAGAACTTGGTTATAGAGGATTAGGCGGACTGGAGATATCTAATCTACATATTCCTCAAAGATGGCGACCTTCCGCAAGACCCTAAGGAAGCTCGCCGAGTGCGAAGATGGTCACCTCGCTACGTCCTAATAGGAGATAACGAGGTATACAGAAGGTCATACAAATGGCCATTGCTCAAATGCTTAAGCAAGGGAGAGAGATAGTATGTCATTGAAGAGGTACATAGTGGAATATGTGGATCACACATAGGAGCAAAAACCATTGCCAAGAAAATACTAAGGAAGAGATACTGTTGGCCTTCAATTTTTTCAGACATTGGGACAGTCATATAGAAATGACGAGCTGCCAATTGCATAGAACAAACTACATGTGCCGCCAACGAGGTATCAATCCATTAACACATTAGTACCTTTTGATATCTAGGGTATTGATATTCTAGGACCCTTCTCGAAAGAAGTGGGAGGTCTTGAATTCCTAATTGTTGTTGTAGAGTACTTCACTAGATGGGTTGAAGTCGAGCCAATGACAATAATTTCATTGCCAAAAGTCTAGTCTTTTGTATGGAGGAACATTATGTGCAAATTCGAGATCCCTTGAGCTATAATTTCAGACAATGGATGGCAATTCATTGGCGACCCATTGAAAACTATCCACGAAAACTTGAACATTAAGCTAAGGCTGAGCTCTATTGCTTATCACCAATCAAATGGACTAGTTGAAGTCATAAACAGTACTATTCTGGAAGGACTTAAGAAAAGGCTCACCGAGATCGAAAAGGAATGTCGCAAACCTTCTTGGAAAGATGAAATTCTAAGCATTTTGTGTTCATATAGAACCACACCTAGGAAAACTACTGGAGAAACACCATTCAGCCTATGCTTTGGTGCAGAGGCAAGAATGCCAGTTGAGGTAGAAATAAAGTCCTTAAGACTGATCGAATATGATTCAGTCTTAAATGAGGGGGGAGAGAAGGGCAGACCTCCACCTCCTTAAAGAAGTCAAAAACAAAGTAATGGAGGCTGACAGAATGTACAAAAGGCAAGTTACATATTTTTTCAACCAAAGAGTGAAAGAAAAGCATTTCATAGTTGGAGAAATGGTCCTCAAAAGGTCAGATGTTGGAAAACAAGAACAACTAACCAAGCTACAAGAAAGCTCGGAAGGACCTTATATAATATAAGAAGTTCGCAAATGAGGGAGCTATAAGCTCGCTGATCTCGAAGGAAGAAAACTCTTAAGATCTTGGAACATTTTCCATCTAAAGAAATTTTACTCCTAAAGCTCCTAAGAACTTCTCAGACATTGCAGACCTCACAGACTTGTTAGTTTAGCTTGAGAAACTACTTGAAAAGGCCTTGCTAAATAGCAAGATGACCTCAGCGACCTCTTAAGCTTAGTTTGAACAAGGCATAAATAAAAGATAAGTGTTTTAATGCTTATGGAGATATTATTTCCATCTTGTTTGCCTTAGTGTTGAAAATAGCTTAATTCATTATGCAGGTTTAGAATGCTAATGCGAAGGTAAGATATTTGGGGAAAAGTAAAGCTGTTATAAAATGAGAGGCCACAAACAGATCTCTAAAATATCCAATTGAGAAAAATATTTAGCATTGTAGATGTGAAGGAAAATATTGGGAGACCTTATCCTATTACAAAGTCTTCCCAAGGTTGTTTCTTCTTTGCCTATGGATGAGGGCTCATCATCACCATCATCCTCTTCACCCTCTTCCGGAGCTACTTCTGCCCCAGGGGTGCTTGAGGGACCTATAGGATAATCAACAACATTGTCAAAATAAAGGTCTACTTAAAGTTAGCTAGGGAACTCAGAAACAAAAGGTCGAGTACCTCTTCGAAACAAAAATGTAGGAGATGAGAGAAATATTAAGTAATCAAATCTCCATAATTAGGTTCAGTCATACCTTTTGGGCAAGCATAGGCCATGGGAGCAATGTCCAGGAGCTCTTTTGTGCTTTCCATCTCAGCAGGATCCTCCACTGGCTTCTTTCCTTTCCTTGAGGGGCCTTATTTGGCGGACCTTAGTTGTGACCTCCGCTATTACCACATCTTAATGTGAGGTCGCCATAGGATCATCCCTCGCCCAGGGGAGAGGACCAGCAACAGTAGGGTGATACAACCCCTCATGGATCTTAGGGTCGACCTTTAGGTCCCCATTGAGCTCTCAAAGCTTATCCCCACATAGATACCAAAAAGCTGAGGATGAAGGAGGCTTTCCACATAATCCTTGAAGGTAGGTACTGCCTCGAGCTTGTCCAAGGATCGGTCATGGTCTTTATCACAAAAGAATTAGAAGCCCCCCAACTGAGCCTCAAGCTCAGGAATGAGCCCCTTCTACTAGTTATTGAGCTCGAGCAACTCCTCATTCTTTTGATTAGACTCCCCTAAGGCTGAAGACATGGCCTGACTCTCAGCTCTGGCGCCATTAATCTCTTTCTTACACTCTTGCAGGAGGTTGAACAAGGAAGCAGAATGGGCATTAGCCTTCCTAGCAGCAACCCTGAGCTCGGCGACTTCCTTCGTCAGCTGGGTCTTCTCATCTTGCAGCTTAGTGATCTTGGTGGATTACTCTGGATCCTACCTATCCCTCTCCTCCAATCTCCTCAGCTGCTTGCCAAGGAAGACATTATTCTGGAACTAGAGAAAGGGGAGGTTGGTGCTAAAGATAAGTTGAAACAAATATGCTACGAAAATAAGAGAAAGATTGAGAAGACTTACTACAGTATGGAGGGAGGCAGTGAATGAGGCTAGCTCCCTATCAGTAAGTTGCTTCGATATTTCCTGATCAGCTGGTGGCACTTATTCCATTAAGAATGACTGGCAGTGTGCTGACTAGAAGAGGGAGTTCGAAGAACTCCAGAGCAAGATCAGAGGTCCACCTCCTGGTCCCCTCGGCAGTAAGGGTGGCTTGGGCAGCATCACCCAGCCTTTGCAGTGTGTTGGTGTTGGGATTAATGCCCAAAAAGACTATCATTTTCTGAGATAATGGGTAAATGAGTATAATCTTTATAAATAAATACATATTAGCAGATCATGCAATAAGGTCCAAATTGATTTAAATAGGTGATCTGTGTGTTGGGAGGTTTAGCATAGTAAGGTTTGGATCACCGAAAGTTTAAATCATAAGGAATTGGTTCTTGGCCGATTAATGGAATTGGGTATTCCATTGAACAAAGGTCATAACACATTAGTCTACTTTAAGTAGGGTGACTTACCTTTAGTCATTGGGTAGTGCTCCCGGACTATATGCGTTAGCACATTTTGAATGTGTAGACCACGACCATTCAGTGATTGTTCTCTAGAGGTACTATCAAAGAAGAGAGAACTAGTATCACCGTTGCTACAGTGTGGACAAGGCCCCATGACATGAGTATGGGTTGGTGGTCTGACGAAACTAGTTCCCTGTGCTTTGATATGCTATGGGTGAGATCACATTACGCAGATCAATAGCCTTGTATGTTAGGTACTTGGAGTTAGTTAGTTAAGACAAACTCCTATAATAAGGTCTCTATGCCATTTCATTTATAAGATAGGTTAATCGTTCCCTTGTATGTTGTTCTTAGTTAGATCACTGAACTCGAGGCCTCGCTAGTACAATTGTTATTGTACTGAATATTCTTCTAGTGAGTATTCATTGTGATTCAATGGTAATAGAACTAGATACCTAAGGATGGTAGATGAGTAAGGTGATAGTACGCTAAGACCTGGGCTCAATAGTGGGTGTTTCATAGAAGTGCAAATGTGTTGTTACACTTGTAGGCCAAAGACTAAGGGTTGAGATTTATCTGAACGAGCCTTCTGTTTCTACATTAATGTATCATGGAGTACGTCATCTTCTTATGGTGATAATAGAAGATGTTTAGAATGACTAAAGTTTATTACTACTATGTAGTAAGGACATTTTGTTCATTCTATAGAGCCATAAGCATTATGTCTAAAGGTCCCTAATCTAGAACTATTGAGCATGAATGATTTTATATCATTCTTAAATAGGAGATTGGAGAAGGAATTAATTTTATTCTAGATAGCCAAAATAATTAATTAAGGGTTTAATTAATCCTTGAAATTAATTATTTGGGCTTGAATAAAATTAATTAGTCATTTTATTTAGTCTTATAATTAATTTGGACTTAAGCGCATAAGATTAATTATTATTGGGTATTTAGTCTTATAATTAATTTGGATTTAAGCGCATAAGATTAATTATTATTGGGCTGTTGGGCTTTTGGCCCATAGGAAGCCCATGTATCTTCCTTCCATAAATAGGCCTCATGGTCATTTGCCAAAGTGTGAAGATAAAAGACAAAGACAGAGACAAAAAGAAGCTACCAACATACAGAAAAATTTCCAAGGTCATTCTCCATGGTGTTCAGATTTGTATTTCCTCCATTCCACTCATAGAAATTCTGCAATCTTCTATTTTCTTTTCTATTCACCCAGACAGATAGGGAATAGATTAGAAGATCTTTTGCTTAGTAGATCAAATCGTCCGGATCCATTCTGCATGACGAGATCTCTGCGAATCATCATATCTCAGAGCCACTATCCTGTAAGACCTCGGTTTGTGAAAAGGCATGGGAGATCCATGGGGGCTTCTCACAGCCGACCCCTTCCCCTTCCCGGAGGAGCTTGTACGGGTCTTCTTGGTACACTGAGAGGAAGGGGAGGAGGAAAAGATGTTAATTTTTATAGGCCTCTCAGAGGCACATCGACCCCCTCTTCATTGCGGTCTGGGTCCTGTCAGCCTCTGCCACTTGTTTCCCCCTAGCCCGAGGAAGGGGAATTTTGGCAGCAGTGGTGGTATCGGCAGTAGGAGAAGAAGGGGCACTAGCAATGCCCCCGACCTTACGAACTGGAGCTTCGGGGGTGGTGGACCTCAAGAGCCATGAGGTGGTCCTCATTGCTGTAAAAAAAAAAAGGAGTTGTTAGTACACGGCAACACAAAGAAAAGAGAAATTAATCAAAGTTGGGAAAGCTCAGTACCAGAAAGGGGAATCACCATAGCTCTCCTGACCAAGGGGAGGTCGCGCTCTGCTGGACTAGGTCAGAAGAAAGTTTCAGGCCAGTTTGGAAGAGCACACCTGACCTTGACATGCCTTGAATTTGCTAGGTTAATCAGGGTGGCCCTATGCTTTAGTTGCTCACTGGACAAGTGAGGGAGCTCATTAAAGAAAGAATGGTTCAGATTCTAGTCCGGGTAAGGCTCGGACCGAATTAAATTGTTTGGAAGACGAGCAAAGGAGAAATTTTTTTCCACTTCCTCACTGGGGACTGGAAAGGACCAACTAATTTATATTGGGGGTTAAATTGGAGGCACCCTTGGGGGCTGAAGAGATGCCTAACCTAAAGAAGCTCCTAAAGAGCTCCAAAGGAACTGGAACTCTAAGAAGATGGCAAGTCGCTATGAAAGCAACCACAATCTGGATGGAATTGGGGATGAGTTAAGCTACAGGAAACCCCAGAAATAGGCAACGTCCAAGAATAGAGGGTGCAAGAAAGGTAAAAGAATTTCTCCCCTAAGGCTGGAAACATAAAGGACTATGCGTCTGTTACGTTGGCTATAAGGGCGTTCGCTCTCCACTGTGGTGACAATATCACCCTTCTCCAACCCTTTTTCCCCACTGATTTCAAAAATATCAGTGGAGTCCAAGGAGGAAGACATGGAAAAGGACTCTAATTCAGAGGGTTTGTAGGCTCCGCTCTTAATAGGGGGAGCTTTATGGAAACAAAATCCATACATTCATGTCGTTATCTAGATCATGAAGCTTCATAGCTTCAACTAATGTCAACTCTTCAACATCACAAAGCCTTAACAAACATGTATTCTCAACAAGCATAGACTTACTCCTCACAAGAGTCACAATGAAGTGCCTCTCAAATATGATAAACAAGAATTGAGAATCAACAATGAGTATGCACTTTAGACCACAAGGATATAAATTGTTATCAAGGATTGCAACATCAAAGATCCACAATACTCGATCATCTAATATAATTTTTTAAGTCTATTCAAATAGGTTCGAAAGATTCTCTCATTTGAACACTTGAAGAAATTCAATTCATGAGAATTTAACTCTAAGCTCTTTCTCTAAAGATCAATGGTTAGCAAGTTATACATATAATTCATAGGCATAATCAAATTATCTCTTAATAGCAAAGAATCAATATGCCCAAGGAATTCAATATATTCAACTTGTCTTCCAAAATGAAGCACAATATTACAAGTATGAATTTTGTCAAAAGATTCCCTAACAAGACCAATATCTAGCATCTCATTCAAAAAGCTCTTATAGATATCCAATTTATTTTCACTAGTCAAGAAATCTTTAGGCTTCAAATAATCAACAAGAACACCTTGTTCACATAAATCATAAGCATTACCGAAGACAACATTATTTCATGCTCAAAATGCATCAATTTATCACCAAGTGTGGATATAAGAATATACCAACTTAGCATTCGTCTCCATGTTGTCCTTGCCTTCCTTCATCTTGCTTGTGCATTCAAAAATCTAAAATTTTGGCACAAGAACACCAGACAAAGAGTGATCTATGTTAGAAATGGGAATAAAAATCTCCTTGTTCATCTCGAAAATCAAAGCGGTCTCATTCACTTTCTTCTTCTCACAAGAATTTTCTTTTTGTTCGCTCAAATCTTTTCGATCAGTGACACTTTTTTCTTTTTCAATCTCAATTTCATTTTTCCTCTCAAGATTTTTTTCTATCTCAGGCTCCTTTTCTTTTCCCTCATTTTCGTTTTCTCTCTCAATTGGAATCTCTCCGTTCTTTTCATGTGACTCTTCCATCCTTTCCTTCCTTTTCCCTTCACCATGTTGCACCTGTTGCTTCCTTTTGAGCCTCCCATTGAACAGTGTCACATGTTCATTTACTTCAATTGGGTTTCCATGGACTTGCTTTTTAACCTCAATTTCTTAAGGACACAATTCACCATGGATAGCCTCTACCTCTTTCTCCTTGGGTTTAGACACCTCTTCTTTTCACAAAGCACCTTGCACTTGAGTTGGTGAAGAAGTCTCATAGCTTGAACTCCTATTAGATTGCTTATATGATGATTTCTTTCTCTTCAAACTTCTTTCAATGCCATTCGCATTGTATACCATCTTTTCATGACAAGACTATTGCTATTTTTGAATCCTTTCACCAATTTCCGTATTCAAGCCATTGAAGAATCTAATCATTTTAGCCTCTTCACTCTCTTTTACATTGACTCTCCTTATTGTTCTTTCCAACTCCTCATGATACTCTTTTACATTCTTGGAGCCTTGAGTGAGAGTTCTTAATTCTTCATCTCCGTAATGGCTGGTTGTCACAAATTTCTCCCTCATTCTAATTTTTAAGTCTTTCCAAGTAGAAATGGTTGGCTCCCATTTATCAATGGCTATCCTCCTTGTTTTCATTTGCAATTGATTCCAATAGGTTAAAACATAGTCCTTAAGACTCTCAACAATCAATTTCATCTTCTCTTCTTCCAAGTAGTCATGATTGTTAAGCCCTCATTCCACTTGCCACTCCCAAGTAAAATAAGATATAGGATCATTCAAACCATAGAAAGATGAAATGGTCATATGATAGCTCCCAGAACTTCCTTCTTAGCCTCTCTTCTTTGTCAAAGTACTCTTCATCATCATAACTCACATGTTCATATTTCCCTCTTGGTAGCCTCTTTTGATGATTTCTCTTGACAACTCCTCTATATGGCTCATTTTCTTTAGAAGAACTAGGTTGCATGTTACCTCCCTTTCCTCCTTGTTGCATGTGGCTTCTTGGAAGTTTAGATTGGTGTTTATCTATCCTTCTTTCAAAGTCCTCAACCCTTGTATTCACTCTTCTAATATTTATGATCATCTCATCAATTTTCTCCACAATAGTAGCCATACAAGTGTCCATATCACTACTACCAACATATGATGAAAAAGATGCTCCTCTTGTCATGATGTACTTAAAAAGAAAGTAACACAAAAATAGGGGAATATGTATATCCTCACTTTGCCCTCATGTATGTCACTCAATTGAGGCTCTTACTTGCTCAAATGAACTCACCCCTTTATCCTTTTACCTCTCCAAACTCTTCTTGAGGTTCTTAAACAACTCAAATCGGGCAATGCAATTACACAAGCATAAGAATGTCAAGTATCCACACAACTCAACCAAGTAGTCAATTATGATCAACAAGTAAGAACCAAAGAGTTAATAATATCCAAGAGTGAGGTCAATCACTACAAGACAAATGATCAAACACTTAGAATTTAAAGAAAATAGAGAATTGCAATTTCATCAAATACCATGAGGACGAAGATTGGTGATCCAAATTTCAGTAAATTCCAATGATTTCAAGTGCTTCAATAACATGTTTTGATTAGGCAAATAGGTAATTCTATACAATTGATCACAATTCAATCTCTACCCCTCAATTTGACCAACTTTTCAAGTAGAATTCAACTCAAAATAGCAAGATCAAGCACAATTTCTTTTTTTTTTCTTTCTTTCTTTCTTTGCTGTGATTTTTGAATTTTTGATATTAAAGATCTTTGATCTCTCTCTCTTTTTGTTTTGTTTTGTATTTTTCTTTTATAGAGATGAAAAAAGAAGTAGAATCACAAAACAAATTGAATTGGCCCTTGTTTTTGGCCTGAGGCACAATTCACACAATCACAATGGATCACAAGAGAAGTAGGATTAATGTAAAAGAATAAACAAAAAAACATTCATAGGTCTAAGATTTTCAAAGAATCAAATAAGATCTATACACTAAATGAAGAAAGCAATTAAGATAGGAAAACCTCTTAATGAAAACCTAAGATTTGATACCAAAATATATGATGTGATCTTGAGTTGAAGTTTCTCATTATCTTGGCCCAACTCTTGATCCATCACATAGAAGACTTCAATTCCCAAGACTCATCAAGTTGTTCAAGCTTAGAATTAGATTGACCTCTTGTTAATGCTAACAAACAACCATCCTAATTGATTTGGTAGACAATTTCAATAACTAAGCCAAGTAATTGAAAAGCCATTTTGAAGTATCTCAAGAAAGCTAGAAAAGTTCTTGAAGAAACCCACTGAAGTTTGATCTAAGAAAGAAAAGTCACTCATTGTAAATGTTGTTCGTAGAAAAGTTATTTGTCTTACAAATATAAGGAACTATATATAGTCCCAATGCCCTAAATTATCTTAGCAATGCGTGCATAATGTAATCAGACACTTATAGCCTTAATACAAGGTTCAAATGATGAAAAGAAATCTATAAAAAAGCACTCAAGATCTGGCTGGCCTGGTGCAGGATGGTTCATCGTATAGTGGAGCAGATGCCTATCGTTTTGTTGCACAATTTCTTCATTTGCTGATTCGTAGCTGGATCACTTGTGTTCCTACATTCTTTGCTTCTTCTTTCACCCTTTGTTCCATGCCTTGTCTTGCCTTCAATTTGCACTCTTCGTGGACTTGAATTAGGGTCTTTTAGGCATAATTCCAAGCCTTCAAACTCCTCAAATGACCCTTCAATGGTGCCAACATGGAACAACTTCTTTGTTGGCACAATATTATCAAGTGTAGATTTCTTCATCATTACTTCAAAATCAAGTAGTTCTTCTTTATCCTGCACATACTACGACAACTTCCATTTGACCATCGGTTTGGGGGTGAAAAGTAGTAGAAAACAACATCTTAGTCCCTAGTTTATCCCACAACACCTTTCCAAAACTGGCTCGAGAACTTGGTATCCTTATCACTAACGATGGTTCTAGGTATAC
>JAOXNR010053626.1:0-13878 GCA_028571225.1 Parsonsia alboflavescens | reverse complement strand
CCTTTGTTTTATACCGATTTGGTTTGATTGTTTGTGTGAAAATTAACCCTTTCAACTTACAAGAAAATCACATCACACCTACTCCAACATAGGATTATAGGACGAATCCATCAAGATGACAAGAATACCGCTGGTGGAGTTTTCAGGAGAGACAATCTATGCTCTAGGCACATCAACTCTCCAGGTGTAATGGGGTCCAGGAAAAGGAATTGTCAGAAAACAAGCAAAGTTCGTTATTGTTGACTCACCGTCAAGCTACAAAGCCACCTAGGGAAGACCTGGCCTAAATCTCATGCAGGCGAAAGTCAGTACCTTCTCTAACATGCTAATGATTCCTCATGGCCACACCTTTGTCTAGATCAAAGGACATATTCAAGTAGCTCACACTTGCTTCTAGATAGAAATCTCCATAGTCAAGCTCAGTGAACAACTAAAGGGAAAAATCAAAGAAGAAGAAAAGGTAGAACCTATTGGCGAACTAGAAGAATTCCATATCAATGCAACACCCTGAGAGAACAATTACTATCGGCAAGAGTCTCCTGGTAAGGGTGAAGCATGCACTGATGGAGTTGCTCGCAAGATATGAGCATATCTTCACTGGGACCACAAAGGTCTGGGTCACAATTCCTAGAACATTTGCTAAGCATCAGCTAGTAGTGCCTAACTCCAACCCACTAGTCATGCAAGCAAAGAGGTTTTTTTGCAATAGAAAAGCAGATCAAATCTAAAGTCCAAGATCTACTTTAAGCCAATATCATCTGAAGAGTCCAATTTCCTAAATGGTTATCAAAACCTATAGTAGTGTCAAAGCCTGATGGCACATGAAGAATGTGTATCGACTTTACATCACTAAATAAGGCAATACCAAAGAAACCTTTCCAAATGCCAAGGATTGATCATGTGGTCGATGCTACTGCAGATTATTCACTGCTCTTTTTCTTAGATGCCCACAAGGGGTACCACCAGATCCAGATGGCAAGGGAACTCGAGGATAAAACATCATTTGTCAATCCATAGGTGATGGATATCAAGGAGCTATCAAGATATTGGAGAAACTCTCAGAATCTACCATATGAGGGGAAGAGAGGATTCAACTTCAAATCCAAAAAAGATGGAGTTAGAGCTTCAAGGAGAGATGCAATGAATGGATTGAAGATTCAAGCATTTAAAGACTTATACTTCAAGTATAAGAATAATACTTTGCAGATTAAAGAAGCATTGATCACATTTGTACAAAGGAGGGAAGAGTTGAACAATCTTTGAAGAACAACCACTAATTGATCACATTTCAGCTTGTGGATGTTAGAAGACATCAATGAGGAGTATAGAATCAAGGAACAAGTCCTTGGGGGCTTTGGGAATCAATTTGGAGAGCCTTGGAAGGCTTGGGAAGAAGTTGGCTAGGTGCAAATGACTATGGCAAGGAGGTGGCACCTACAAGCACCGAATGGTACAAAAGAGCACCATCCGGCATTCTACAGTAGGCGATCCGGAGCACCAGATGGCACAAAAGAGCACTAGTAAGAGATCCAATGCCAGATCATCAAGACTGAAATTCCAAAGAATTACCAGCGTGTTACCCTACGTCAGTTGATCCCTTTTCCCATTTTCACCTGTTTTGGCAATCTTGACCCTTTTTAGATGATTCCACTTGTTTTTAATGGCTTTTCTTTATGTTTTAAGCTAGTTTAGATGGTTACACAAGTCTCTATTCATTCTTAATACTTGTTAGAGTTGAGGTTATAAATAGTCTTTCTTGTAATAGTTAGACAACCAACTTATCCTCCAAACACATTTTCAAACAATTAAGGGAATCCTTTTAGATTAAATATAACTTTTCTTCAGTGTTCATCTAAAGGCTCTTTTAGAGTTCTTAGTGAGACTCTAGAGATCTTCAATACTTGCCTAGGGTAATTGAGTTGAATTAGGAATTCAATCCTTTAGATCATATTGTGGGACATTATGGTCAGTGGTTCTAGCTTGAACCTCTTGCATGAAGTCATGGGAGGATCTCAAATTGGGTGTTTTGATTTTTGATTGAAGAAGGAAGGGTTCCTTTCAAATTTGAGATCACATCATCTTTTCGGTATCAGAGCCTAGGTTGTTCATCAAGAGGTTTGACAATCTTTAATTGGTTTCTTGTTTAGTGTATGGGTCTTATTCGTCTCTTTGAAAATCTGAGATCTATGACTGTTTTTGTGTTTGTTCTTTTACATTAATCCTACTTCTTCTTTGGTGATCTATTGGGAATTGTGGAAGAAAAGGAGGCCATTACAGACATCTCGAGATCCATCATGTGACCATTCCATATTTTTATGGTACATTTGATAAGGAAGTTTACCTTGCTTGGGAAAGAGAGGTAGAACTTGAGTTTGCAAAGCATGACTGCTTGGAAGGACAAAAGATGGAGCTAGTAGTTGATAGCCTTGGGAGAGAAGCCTTAGCTTGGTGGAAATATCAAAGAATACTTGGAATATATATTACTACATGGGAAGGATTGAGGAAATATGTGAGAGAAAGATATGCAAGAAAGCTCTACTACATGGTTGTTACTCAAGGATCCAATAGTGTGAAAGAGTACCATGAAGAGTTGAAAAATGAAGACGACAAAATGAGTAAATTTCTCAATGGCTTGAATCAAGATATTTGGGAATTAGTTGAGCCATACTACTATGACTATCTTGAAGATATGGTTCACATGGCAATTCAAGTTGAAAGACACTTGAAGAAGAGGAAGACAACACATGGCAAGTCTTCTGAAAACTCAACTTATGGCCCTTCTTCAACATCTAAGGTGCAAGGAGCTTGTACAAAAAGAGAAAAATCCATCCCCAAGGGGCAAAAGTTGAAATCCAATTTAAGTCACAAATTGCCAATTGAAGAGACTCCTAATCAAGTGAAGCAAATTGTTGATAATGAGACACTTCATGAAGGTGTGATTCAGGAACAATGTTGAAAAGAATGACTAAACAGGAGAAAAGCTGGAAAAACTACGAAAACACACAAGTTTTCGAAAAAATGACCGAAGTTAAAAATTTTCAATTAATCAAAAGCTGCCAAAAAAAATGAGAAACGAAATATTTAAAGGCCTAAACAAACCCTAAACCTAATCGGAACTTCAAATAATGAAATTACAAAAATACCCCGAGAAAAAACAGCAAATTACCAAACTAACACTAAAAATAGAAAAATTATGACAATGCCACTAAAAACAGAAAAATGCCCAAAACTCCATCAAGACTACTCCGGATGGACGAAAAACACCAGGTCAAATGATGGATCATTGGGCCATTCTGGATCACCCGGTGAAATTTGAGCCCGATCCGAGCTCGGACCAGTTACCTAGGGACTCATGCCCGGCATCATCCTCCCCAGCTAGGAAAAGATTCACCCTCGAATCTAACTCGTCCTCGTTAGCTGCATCATCTGGGCACGACTGCAATTTGCCAAACTTACCTGCCGGAAAGCTCTCCTTTCTCAATCGAAACTTGGATCAATTGCCGAAGGAATGGTGCCCAGCATCAAGGTGATTGTGAACAAATGTATATGAATAGGATAGTACTTAGTACTCAAGCTAGCGAAGAAGAGGACTTGCAAAAGGAGAATTTATTCCATTCATGGTGCTTGATACAAGGACATTGGTGTAGTGTCATTGTGGATAGTGGGAGTTATGTGAATGTTGCAAGTGCTTACTCGGTTGAGAAGATGAAGTTACCTTGCTTAGACCATCCAAAGCCATACAAGCTTCAATGGATAAGTGATAGTGGTGAAGTGAAGGTTGGTAAGCAAGTTAGGATCTCATTCTATATGGGCAAGTATCAATATGAGGTGCTATGTGATGTGGTGGCTATGCAAGCTACACACTTGTTACTTGGGAGGCCATGGAAATATGATAGGAATGTGACCTATGATGGCCACAAGAACGACCATACCTTGGAATTTGATGTAAGAAAGATACACTTAAGTCCCTTGAAGCCTCATGAAGATTATATGGACCGAAAGAAAATTCTTGAGAGGATGAAAGAATTCTATGAAGAGAAAACAAGAGAGAATGAGAGGGGAAGAAATGAGAAAGAAGGAAAAGAAGAAGAGAAAAGGATGAAAAGTGAGAGTGACTAGGTTCTCGAAAAGAGCAAAGAGGATTTTATCCCAATTTCTAACATTGACCATTCATTATCTAGTTGTCTTGTTCCTAATTTATGGTTTCGAAAGGAGAAAAAAAGATGAAGGACAAAAATGACAAAGGGGAGATGAATGCTATGATAAAGTGGTACACTCTTATCTCTACACGTGGTGATAGTTTGTTGAATTTTGAACATGAAAGATTGCTTTCTATGACTAAGTGTGAGTTTGGAGATGCTTATGATGTTCATAAGCAAGGTGCTATAGGGAAATTTATTGATCTTGATGATTTCTTATTTAGAGAAAGCATGTCTGATACTTCTTTGAGTTCAATGACAGCTTTTATGGATTTTGAGTTTGTGAAGGAATCACTTGTGAAAGAATATATTTGTGACCATGTGTTTGATGTGTCAAGAATAGTCATACATGATGAAGTTTATAAGCATGATTTTTTCTTTGTTTGGTGGAAATGCCATATTCATGCCTATGGATTCTATGTGTGAGTTGTTGATAATTGATAGTCATGGGAATAATTTGGAATCATATTCTTATGAATTGAGATATATGAATGACTTTGGGATATACATGAATGCAATTTCAAAGTTTGTCTTGGATGATCAATTGTTGTGGATAATTGATGTTACCATCCTCTATTCAAACTTCCATCTTTGTGGTCTCATGTGCTTATTTTTTGTTGATTCTAAGTCATTGATTACCTTGTGTGAAATCTATTTCATTGTTGAAGTGAGAAGAAAGTCCAAACTTATTGAAAATCACTGTTTGATGGAAATTTGAGAAGAAGCTTGTGAATTTCATGATACTATCCCTAGAGAAGGTAATTGACATGTTCTTGAGTATTCTATGAACGATGACTTCTTTGATTTGTTGAAACTTGAGAATCACTTGGGAGCATATTTGTTGAATTCTTGTGATGGGGCATATCAATATCATGATGAGGAATTGTTCATAAACGATACAAATAATTAATGAAATCTTTGTGCTAACTATGTGCTTAGTCTCTATTTGGCATGTTTGGTGAAACTACTTGATGATATGGATTATGTTTTATGCCATGAATAGAGATATGATGAGATTTTTGAAATCTTTGACAAATCCACTGTTTTTAGAGAAGCCTAATGATGTCCATCTTGATAATTTGATGAGATTTAGCATATGTGAAAAGTATTTACTTATTCCTTTTATACATACGTTTAATGCTTTTGATGGAGGACATGTACATGCTATGTTAAGGGATTATGTATTCAGTTTATTGTGCTTGAATGCAAGATTTAGAGATGGGAATTATGTCATGTGCTTTAAATGATAGAACTTTATTTCTTTGTTGTTCTAAGTTGCTTGTATTCTTTGTCTATGATGTTTCTTCTAATGCGCTTATTGAAGGGGAGAAGGAATACATATCTATCAAAGAAAGACCACCACCTTTAAAGAAGGGTATGGTAAGACATTGTGAAGTTCTAACTTCCTTGAAGGAGAACTTGGAGTTAATTGGTAAGTATTCTTTTGATTCTTAAATCCATGTTAGTGATCATTCTCTTTTCTATGTAGGATATAAAGATTCGAGGTCAAATCCTTTTGAGTTGTGCAAGACTAATGGATATCAAAGAGCTATCAAGACATTGGAGAACTCATGGAATCTACCATATGAGGAGAAGAGAAGATTCAACCTCAAATCTAAAAAAGATGGAGTTAGAGCTACAAGGAGAGATGCAATGAATGGATTGAAGAATAATGCATGTAAAGACTTATACTTCAAGTGTAAGAATGATACTTTGAAGATGAAAGAAAAATTGATCAGATTTGTTCAAAGGAGGGAACAGTTGAACAATCTTTGAAGAACAACCATTAATGGATGAAGAGCAACCAAGGAAGGAATTCAACTAGTGGATGATAGAAGACATCAATGAGGAGTGTATAATCAA
The DNA here is from genome assembly GCA_028571225.1 of Parsonsia alboflavescens. NCBI lineage: Eukaryota > Viridiplantae > Streptophyta > Magnoliopsida > Gentianales > Apocynaceae > Parsonsia > Parsonsia alboflavescens. The sequence continues at coordinate 7,816 of JAOXNR010053626.1, read as the reverse complement.
GGAACAAGTCTTTTGGGGCTTTGGGAATCAATTTGGAGAGCCTTGGAAGGTTTGGGAAGAAGTTGGTTAGGTGCAAAACGAGTATCATGCGGAAGTGGCATGAGCAAGCACCAGATGACACGAAAAAGCACCATCTGGCACTCTACAGAAGGATATCCAGCACCGGATCATCAACACATGACATTAGCACTGGACATCAGCACTGAAGTTCTACAGAATTACTGACACCACGACCGGCATGTCACCCGGCGCCGGTTGATCCCTTTTCCCATTTTCCCCTGTTTTGGTCCCAAATGCGATCTTGACCCATTTTAGACAATTCCTCTTGTTTTCAATGACTTTTGTTTATGTTTCAAGCTAGTTTAGATGGTTAGACAAGTCTGTAATCATTCTTAATACTTCTTAGAGTTGAGGCTATAAATAGTCTCTTTTGTAATAGTTAGACAACCAACTTATCCTACAAACATATTTTCAAACAATTGAGGGAATCCTTTTGGATTAAATACAACTTTTCTTTAGTGTTCGTCTAAAGGCTCTTCTAGGGTTCTTAGTGATATTCTAGAGATCTTCAATACTCGGCTAGGGTAATTGAGTTGAATTGGGAATTCAATCCATTAGAACATATTGTGGGACATTATGGTCAATGGTTCTAGCTTGAACCTCTTACATGAAGTCTTGGGTGGATCTCAAATTGGGTGTTCTGGTTTTTGAATAAAGAAGGAAGGTTCCTTCAAATTTGAGATCACATCAACAGGGACTGTTCTGCCACACAAGAATGCCATTCGGTCTAAAATATGTTTGGGCCGATTTTCAAGACATGGTGAGCATGATGTTCAAACAAATGGACAGAAATGTGGAAGCGTGACATCTTAATCAAATCTCCCAACACATCAATCTTTCTTCCCTGACTTGGAAGAGTTCTTCCAAGCAATGGTGGAACACGGGCTCAAACTAAACCCAAGGAAGTGCTCCATTGGAGTCGAAGCAGGAAAGTTTTTAGGATACATGATCTCTCTCCAAGGAATAGAGGCTAATCCTAAAAGGATCCCGACCTTGCTTAACATGAAATCAGAATCGTCTACCAAACAAGTGCAACAGCTGGCTAGGAGAATTGCTCTTAAAAACCAAATCCTCTTAAAAATTTCGAGAAAAGGCTCTCTCCTTTTACAAGGTGATAAAAATCACCAAAAAAGTTCATTTGGACAGGAGAATGCGAAGAAGCATTCTAACGAATAAAGGAATACTTAGGATCTTCGCCGATAATAATATCTTATACCACTGTCAAAGATCTTCGCCTTTACTTATCAGTCTCACCTAGAGCAACAAGTTTGGTCTTATGAGCCCTCTAGGGTTCAATCATAAAGCTAATTTATTATGTGAGCCATGTTCTCCACGGACTAGAATCACAATATTCAGCCCTAGAGAAACATGTTCTGGCATTACGGATAATGGCCAGAAAACTAAAGCCATATTTTCATGCTCATACAATTAATGTGCTAATAAATGCTCCTCTAGGCCAAATCTTGCACAAGCCGAACATAGCAAGTCATTTAATGATGGTATATTGAACTTTTATATGCCTAGAAAGACTATTAAAGGTTTGGCCTATTTTGTCTTAGAATGCACATTACCCAGGTCCTCTTAATGTATTCCAATTGATCCTATCAATGGTCCTCCGTTACAAGACTATTAGATTCTTAACACAGATGGATCGAGCAATGGAGCAAGCTTTGTCATTGTCAACCCTAAAGGTTTAAAAGAAGCCGAGAGTCTTCACATTCCAAATCTTATTGTCAAAACCGACTCTCAATTGTTGGTCGAGCATGTTAATGCCGAGTATGAAGCTCGAGAGGAAAACATGCAAAAATACTTGAGCGAACCCATAAGCTCTTCGAAAAGTTCACATATATTAAAGCTAAACATATCCCTAGTAAGGACAATGCAGAAGTTGACTGCCTATTAAAGTTACTTCATGGATGATGCCTATCATGCAATACATTGCTCATGGTAGACTCCCTAATGACAAGGTCGAGGCCAAGAAGATAAAAACATCTTCTTCGAGGTTACTTTTGGCCAACCATGAACGACAATGCTATGGAGCTTGTAATATCTTGCAAGTAATGTCAGTTACATGACAACATCCATCTTCTAACGAGGACAGAATTGCATTCAATGAGCAGCCTAATCCCTTTCCTCCAATGGAGGATGGATCTATTCAGTCCTTTCCCAAAAGCTAGTGGAAGTAGAGACTTTTTGGTGGTAGCAATAGACCACTTAACCAAATGGATCGAGACTCGAGCTTTAGCTTCAATAACTTCCAGAAAGGTAAAGGATTTCTTTTGGAAAGAAATTATCACGAGATAGAGAATCTAGCAGATCCTAATAACCGATAATGGAAAACAATTCGAATCTAAGGCATTCCAAGACTTCTGTAACGATCAAAAAATTGACCATCGATTTACATCAGTTGGTCACACTCAAAACAATGATTTCGCCGAGGTAGCTAATAGAATTATCCTTCAAGGACTAAAGAAAAGGCCAAATTTGGCTAAAACAAAATGGGTTGATGAACTACCAAATGTACATCGGTCTTTCAGAATAACACCTAATGCCCAAACCATGAGTCCCCATTTAACCTTTTTTTTGGCATAGATGCTATAATACCAGTGGAGATCGGTAGCTCCTCAACCAAAATCAACTTATTCAAAGTCGAGTGGAATAACCGTAAACTAGTTGAAAATTTGTTCCTTCTAGAAGAAACAAGAACTCAAGCTGCTTTAAAAGAAACCGGTCACAAGAAAAAACTGGCCAAGCATTACAATCAAAAGGTTCGTGGCCGATCCTTACAAGTTGGTGACTTGGTCCTCGGGAAAAATGAAGTTAGTTGACAAGACTCCACTAAGAAGCTCAATCCTACATGGGAAGGACCACATATCGTTGCAAAGGACAACAAAAATTGCAGCTATCGACTCCAAGACATGGACGATAATGACATTGCTTGGATTTGGAATGCAATGAACTTAAGGAAGTTCAACCCTTAAGTGCCACTCTAGCAGATCCTTCTCTCCAGACCATCCAACAAATCTTTCAGTCAAGACCTTCCAGCAGATCCTTAATATTTTGGGCCAACAATGGGAAGTAGTTTTACGAAAGTTTTGTAATAGCTCAGATCATTTTACCTCACAGATCATGGCATTTAATCCATGGAATGATCCCTCATGTCTCCCGAACTTTAGAAGAACAATGTTTACATTACCAAAACGTTGTAAACGATGATTCATCACAATATTACTCAAATCATGCAATTATTATCCAAATTTTCCAACCATGTTTTCACTTGATCAAATATTACTCTTTAAGGTTAAACCATATGATTGCAAATTTACAAAAATCATTCTAGCCAAACACTATAATTAGAACATATACTGGTTATATTAGAGAAAATAACATGCATATTTGTTAACACATTCAAGATTTTTCAAAGTATTATCCAAACTTACACTTGGAACAAATGAAATGATATAGCCTTAGATTTAAATGAACGATTTGGAGGGGGAGCAGGGGGATCAACCTTGTGAACCAAGTCAGAGATATAAGGAGCTTCCTTTTTACCCATAGCAGTAAACTCTTTCAACATGCTAGTCACACTACCTTCATCCTGACCAACATCGGCTTGAGCATTGAGTGTGCCCACCACTTCCTCCTCCTCTTCAATAGCATCATCCTCCTCTCTCCCTCTCTCACTGGAAGATTCTCCCTCAAAGGAAAACTACTTACTCAACTCATCCAAATTGAATTCAGCTTGCCAAGGCAAAGGGTATTCACAAGTATTCTCCAACATCCTGGCTATGCTTGCAGAGGGCTTATAGTCTGTAAAACCATGTGTTTTCGCATCCTCCAACATCAGCCGAAAACCCAGCTTCATGTCCTTATATGCTACTCGATCCCACAACTAGCGGCATCTCAAATTTCCAAAAGTCATCGAGGGCATGATCTTGGACAGCCAGTATCAAATCTCCATTCTCGTCCTTATAGCGACTCTTCACTTGATTAACCTCTTCCTCCCATCTTTTTACAAACTCTCTACTCTTCTCGTAGATCCCTCTACAATTTCTTTTTGCTGGCTGCCAAATCCTCAACCATTTGCCTACTCTAGGCCAACTTAGTAGATAGTTTTTTACTTTTTGTTTGGATGATTGTAGGCGGCTCTTGGCAATCTGGAAGTGTTAAATATGGATCAAGCTCAGCCGGACATATGCATTTTTCCTCAAATCGTTCCAGGATCGATGGACCATGAAGTGGTTCTCCACAAGAGTAACACAATGCTCGTAAAAATCCAGAGCACACTCAAAGGTCCTCATGCGATCTTCCTCCCAAACCTTCCAGCCAGGAAAGACGATTGGGTTAACCTCCTCATCCCCGGATAGCTCAAATTGCTCCCGAGTCTTTGACCTCTTAGCCGGTTCTTTTTCAGATGCTACTTGTTTTCTTCCCCCCCCCCCCCCCTGGTGGGTACCTATGCCTGAGAACTTGAAGGTGCTGTCACAACAATCGGTGTGGAGGATCGGCCAACATTGACAACAATTGGTATGGAGGATAAGCCAACATTGATAGCGGATTGCATAAGCTTCAGCGCATCATGTTTCTTTGGGCCCCTCTGCTTAGTACTTGCACCCCTTCTTACCAGCATCACCTTTCTCTTTCCCAGCATCGGCCGTCTTGGGCCACTTCTCTGCAAAAGCACCAAGAATATAAATCCTATTTCAAATTTGAAAATTTTATCCTTGGGCACTTTAGTCACTATTTGATAAATAGGGATCACACCAGTCCATTTCTTTTTGGGTGCAAATTTCCTCACGACATTCTTTCCAAACTCCAATACCGAAAAAAAAAATAAAAAAACAGATAAAATCAGATTCGTAAATGATGAGAATTCGCCTAAGCATCAGCCAAACAAACACAAACATATGAAATATTAAAGAAAATAGAATCTTTATCATACTCAGGGAAACAATGTTAAACTGTGTAAGGTTTAAGTATCCTCCCACTGTCAGCAATTCAGTGGACCAATTTTCATAACACCTTATGATCCAAGGGAACCTCATGATCTTGTTATACTCAACACTAAGACCTTCCAGTACATCAGGGTTCTTATTGTTAACTGACTTAGCTAAGAAACATAAATGTAATCCTTTGTCCAGCCCTGGATTGAAGTAGGCCCCTGAAGGATCGGCGTAGAATTCGTCTTTTTCTACACATAAATATAGCCACGACCTTCCTCTGACTTGTACTTCTGACGTAACATAAACAACAGTCACCACAATTCTAAGTTAATCTGGATGCCACAGGCACGACAAATTAGGATGAAGGTAACAGTCGATCTGATGATCTAGTTGAATCTGGAAAAACATCATGATATCAATAAAGGTAGGATGTAAGGGAAACCTCAAACCAGCCTTGGAATGAGCAAGAAAAGTAGTACGGAACCCTCTCGGAGATAGTGTAATGCTTGTATTATTCCCCTGATCTACAACTCATAGTCCAAAGGGATATTGTACAACGCTCTTAAACCAACAGCATCTATGAATTTATAGACGGTGCTTTGATGCTGGGGCACACCGGCATTATCCCCTTGATCATATGCCAAATCTGGTACGTCAGCATGATCTTCGGCATGCATCGGTGATGGTACCCTATAGTTAAAGGCAGCCCAATCTAGATCCTCATTTATATATTTATAATTTATCACCTTTCCATCACACTTACCACCTAGTGCTATGATATGCTACCCCTGGCAACGTAGAATCCATGACGTTGTCGATCCTCTTGGCAACCCCACTTTCAACAAAATCACCCTCATCCTTATCCCTATCAGATGGTTCACTCTTAGATTTTGACGATCCTCCAAAGCCATTTCTTGCATCTTCAAACATCCTCTCAATTGATGAATCAGTCATTTAGGGCCGATCATCAGACAGTTGCATAGCTACACATCCTTATAAACAAAGTTTTGAAAGCAATAAGAATGAAAAGGAAATCAAACTACCTTCGTCAAAAGCCATGCTAAAGATCTTGACAAAGAACACCAAGAGCACTAACAAAACTGCAAAAACGAAAAAATGTAAACTTTACCAGTTAGCAATGCCGTAGAGGCAAAAAAGTAACACTTTAGAACACCAAATGCAAAAATGATCAAAATGCTACAAATCTCTAGCCCATGTTAGCGAAACAAGCACCAATTTCTGTGTCTTAAAGGTTTGAAGCTGTGGGAACCCATAAGCTCCCTCACAAATTCGCAACAACAAAGGGTAAAAAAATGAAAACTTTCATCCCAAAGGCCTTTTATAGGTGCTTGGAAACTCAACCGTGAAAGGCCCAACTTAAACCACACCGTGTGGTTTGCCACCTGTCAGCATCAGCTTGCCACAGCATCTATTACCACGGACGTGACTCCTTAACTCATTTCAATACGATCACAACATTGGCCAACTTGTGGCCTAATGCATCGGCCAAGGTTACGGCCTCCAGCACCAGCTCAATATTGCATTTTTTATCGATCCTGTAACTTAAATCCTCTCAAGCCCAACTGACGTAGTCAGAAACAGAATCTGAAAATTCGTTCTTGTTCAAAAACTTGCGAAACAAGAAACCAAAAAGAATCTGATCCAATTTTCCTTCTAATCAAACTTCAACGCAAGTAGTTAGAAGACGAAAATTAAAATCAAGCAAAAACAAATTTTCAAAGTAGTCGAAAATCGCAAAGCAGAAAAAAGGTAACTTTAATTCATCAAAACTGTCGAAAAACAACCAGCCGAAACCATTCTTAAAGCCAAAAACAAAGCTTAACCCTAATCGGAAACGAAAAGGAAAGAAATTAAAAAATAAACCATAGAAAAATAGTAAATTATGAAACTGTCACTAAAAACTGTAAAATTACGACAATGCTACTAAAAATAGAAAATTCCCCAAAACACCATCGAAATGACTACGGATGGCCAAAAAATGTCTTGCATCATAGCATGGCAGTGACTTTGGTTCGTTGGGCCATTCCAGGTCACCCAGTCAGATTTGAGCCCAATCCGAGCTCGTTTCAGTTGTCTCGAGAATCGTGCCCAGCATCAATTCAGTGTTTCAGACAGCTCCAGTCGTCTTCTTCAAACATTTTGAACGTCGTGGAGCTGATTGTGGAACCGAAACTTGCCCCGCACCTGAATCACCTTGATCAGCAACCAGCTCTGCGTCAGGCTCCCCCTCCTGAACGGAGCTTGTCCTCAAGCTCGAATTATCTCCATGGAAAGCCGTGAGATGCTGCACATTAGAAACAATGGAGATGCTGAATTCGTCCGGTAACTCGACTCGATAAGCATTGATGCCAAGCTTCTCCAAGATTTGGCATGGTCTGACCTTCCGGTCCTTGAGCTTATGATACTCACCAGCAGGGTATCGTTCCCTGGACAGAGAGACCCAAACCAGATCACCTACCTCAAACTGGACATCTCGTCTAGTCTGATCCGCATGCAACTTGTACTGAGCATAAGCTTCCTCCAAGTTTGCTTTGACAGTTGCATAAATGGACTGTAGATCAACCAGACGATCCTCCACCTTCCTTGGAGCCGAACCATAATTAGGAATAACAAGGTCGAGAGGACCCCTCGGATTTCGCCACAAAACAATCTGAAAAGGAGAAAATTTGGTGGACCTGTTCACGGAGCAGTTGAATTCAAACTCCATCTTCGCATGTACAGAATCCCAAGTCCCAAAAGATTTAACCTGCGCCCTCAACATGTTCCCCAAGGTGCGATTCACCACTTCCGTC